>PVKU01001540.1:189203-293023 GCA_004027475.1 Anoura caudifer | reverse complement strand
TTTTTTTTTTTTTTTTTTTTTTTTGTCAAGTAGTTATTTTTCACTGCAAGGAAATGGAAAGCCAGCTCTTCAAACAAAAACTCTAGACCTGGAAAACCACAGGACCCCTCCAGCCCTCCGCAACTCCAAATTACTTGCCTAAATGTATCCAGTATCATATAGATCTGACCGGAAACCATCTCCCATACCAGAAATAGTGTGACATAGAAAGATTCAAGCCAAAATGTCATTGCCAGAATTAGTCATCTGAGAGTAGGTTAAATACGGTACTATATAATTTTGTTTTCTCAGAGAAAACCTCAGACCAAAACCAGGCAGCCGTATAGTTTCTGTTTCCTTCTGGAACAGAGCTGCTTTCTGTGTTAATTTTATCAGACTGTCACTTCTAATGCCTAAGTACTCAAATATGTACTCTTACAGAGAATACTTCACCTTGAGGATCAGTTCTGGGTGAAGCATTCTTGACCATGTCCTGAAAGGCATTTGTCAGTTCACAAGTCACACAAATTGAGGCTCACGTCATTTTTAACTCAGTGAACCCTGCTCCCATCCCTCGCCGACTCCATGACTCCCAGCCAAAACGAAGATGTTGGTCTGCCTCCCTGGCTCCGCGGGACCCCCAGGGACCCCCAGCTCCTCCTTCCCCCTCCTTGGACCCACTGCCCCAAGCAGCCCACCTTCACGCCACACAAGACAGACCCAACTTCTAAAGCCAACAGGGCCTGATTTTTTAAAAATAAGTGTGTATAGAGCCTGTCGGTTTTTATATCTGGAACTGGACTTGACACTTCCCAGTGACGTGACCCACAGCTTCACCAAGTCTCAGAGTTTACTAACGTACAACCAGCAGATGTGTCTCAGGTACGGAGACACAGCAAGCACCATGACCATCCAGAGCTCCTGCCGGATCGATCTGTCTCGGGAGCTCCTGGGAGTCTGTGTATTAATATCAATGTAGGTCACAAATATTAATATCCTGGGGAATCTGAGCTGGGTGGCCTCTGACTGCCCTCCTGATCTGACCGGGAGCCCTGCCCATTTGCATTTTCCTTGAAGTTCCCAACACCACCTGGAGTGAGCACCTCTCAGCTGGACGGGCTCCCGTCTCCAGCTGCGCCAACCTCCATCCACCTATCAAAGACGAAGGGCTCCGTGAGTCTTGCTCCAATCACAACTTGAGTGTTGCCTAGCGCCCGCCCTCCCCTGAGACCCCTGGCTGCTTCATCCCACAGCCTGGCTCCTCCTCTTCCCGTTTCTCGGAGGACCGTGTCCAAGGGGAGAGCCTTCCTCCAGCCTGTCCCTGGGCACAAAGCCTGTCCTTGGTGCCAGCCTAGAGCACTGGGGCTTTAGGGATCGGTCTGTCCTCTAGGTTTGTTTTCTCTAGTCCCGTGCCTGTTCTCACACCTCAGTCGTAAGCCTCATTAAACAGCCTCACATCAGGGACCCTACTTCACCTCAACACCTCGTTCGCTAAGCCGGGGGGTGTGGCTCAGGTGCCTGCTCTGGTCACGCACTTCCCCACCCAACGTCTTAGTGCCCTCTCTCACTGAAGCCCCCAAAGGACATGGTTTGCTCGGTGTAGTCAGTCCCCACTTTCATGCGATAATAAAATAACAGCTAAGACGTCTTGCGTTCCAGACATTGCTCCCAGCCCTTTTCGCCAATTAGCTCGTTTAATTCCCATCATGCCTCAGCGGTAGGGACGTCGACTCCATGTCTCAGGGGTGCACCGTGAGGCATGCAATACAAGTCGGTGCAGCTAGTCGGTGGCAACACTTTCCCCCAGTGCAGACTTGCCCCCGCGTGGCCTTGCCCGCTGCACTGCACCTGCCCACGGAAGAAGGCGGAGCCGGCGAGGAAAACGTGTGGACAAGAACCTCAGGGCGTGTCTGGGAACACAGCTCAGAACCCACTCTTCTCCCGCAAGTAGGGCGGGCATCTCTTCGGCTGCAACCTGCTGCTTTCTTTATGATCCGGTGTCCTGTCCCCTTGGCGGAAGCTGCGCCTCACCTGGCATTGTTCATCGCGATGGCCGTTCAGAAGGCAGGGTCCCGTGGGCACGACCAGACCCGGTGAGACACCGGGGAACTACCAACAGGCATCACTCTGTGTCACCACACAGCAAGCAGGGGCGCCAGCGTCTGGCAGGATGCCGTGAAGATGCCGATCTCTGACACCTGCGGGCTCGGCTGCGCAGCCGTTTTGCGTGGTTCCGCTGAAGCACGCTGCTCTCTGGGGGAGCAGGTTTGGGAGGGTGGCCATGGAGGGGGCGCGAGAGTCCCAGAACCCAGAGCAGAGGCCAAATTCATGTACACAGGAAATGGCTCAGAGAGGTAGAACCTTCCAGATGACTGTCATGAAGAGTGGGTACAGGAGGTTTGCGAAGTGCCTTGTCCAACAACAGCTTGCCCCCTGGGGAGGAAAGGAACCACCCGATCTTCCAGCAGAGGCACCTGAGGAAGAGACCGGCAGCGCCACAGGGTGGCAGGTGTGCCCGCCCACCTGCCTGTGTGTACGGAGGACAAGGAACTCCTTCTGATGTGGGCATCCCCTCCTTCTCTGCCCTGCGGCCCCATGGCCCATAGTGAGTGCATGTCACAGCTGACCGAGCTACGGCCGTGTCAATTCCGCCAGCCTCTGAGGCTGAAACAGCATCGAGAAGCATCATCCTTTGGCCGAATCGGGGCCTGGGGAAGCCGACCTGGCCCTGCAGCCTGGCGAGTTAACGGGTAAGGTGAACGGTGGCTCGGCCTCGAGAGGCTCGGCAGTGAACAATGTCAACGTTTATCGACGGGAAGGAAACTATGGGGACAGGATGTAAGATGGAATCAGGAAGAGGAATTTAGTGTGAAACGGGAACTTAATCCATGCCAGCAAATCAGAGAAACAAACCAAGAAGGAACGGCGCAGAAAGTTGAAGCAGCCCCATTAGCAGGGAACGCGGCACCAGAAGCCAGGATCATCGAGTTATCTCAGAGAGGAACCCCCCTGCCAGGGGGCACTGCCAGCTCTGTCCTCCCTGAGAGAGTGACGGACACAAGCCAACCCCTCAGTGGGTGGGAAACATGGAGAGAGTGAGTGAACGTTGGCAACCGGAGAGGGGGCTGTTCGTAGGGAAGCGGGACTCGCCTTCCCGCAGATACCGACCCGTCCTTCAAGGAGCAGGCAGGCGGACGGCCGCAAGTTACACCAACACCATGACCATCCAGGAGCCAAAACTACTCTCCTAGGGGTGTGAGCAACGTCCTATCGGTGTGTCCCTCGGGGAGCGAAAGTAAGTCCATGTAAAAATAGGAAAGAGAAGGAGAAAAGGAGGAGGTGAGGAAATGAGCTTCCCGGGGGCCTCTCTGCAAGATGAGTGGGGGTCCCCTGGCCAGCAGCTGGGGCGAGGGCTCTGTCGCAATGATGCCCCAGGGCTGCTCACTCAGGGGTCCCGCACAGAAGCCAGAGTGTCAGGCAGGCTCCTGCCAAAGACCCTGGATCCGGGACCCTGCAAACGCGCCGCATTGAGATCAGTCTGGAGGTGCTTTCTCACGCAGACATACACTGTCCCACGCGGTGGCCACCAGCCACCAGTGCCTACTGAGCACTAGAAACGTGGCTCATTGGGTCCTGTATGAAATACACACAGGCTTTCAAAGACTTCGTACAAACCAAAAAAGGTTAAGGTAGCTCAATAATATATTTTTGTATTGATTCAGGGTTTAAATGATAACATTTGAGATATAAGGACTTAAGTCACATACATTATTAAGATTAACTTCACCGGTTTCCTTTTGCTTTTTCAATAGGGCTGGTAGGAAATGTTGAATGGTAGCTGCGACTCGCACTCATGGCCCATATTGTGTCCCATCTGCCGCCGCAGAATGTGTGTGGGGGGAGGGGCGGTGCAGACCCTCCTGCCCTGTGATCCTCAGACCCCGTTTCTGGGGCCCCCAACGCCCCACATGCCTCGCTCACACTGGTCTCTTCTCTCAACTTAATCCAAGCACATCTTGTCCAGCTGGGGCAGAGAACCACCGTTCTGACCCGTGGTGAGTCCTCTACGTTTGCCGAGTTTCGCGGAGGGTTCTGGCTTTCAAAACACGAGAGACAGGAGAAGGCAGAACTGCCTGGCTGGGTTGGAAAGAAAGAACCCGCGCAAACCACCAGAAGGAGGAAGAGCATGGCTCACTCTCAGAAAATACATCCCTGACGCACTTGTGTGCCCAACCTTGATAAAACATATAAATGAGAGACAACTATGCACTCTTTTTGTTCAAATAAATCTAAATTATGGTACAGGAAAATATTTAAATTCATAATACATGTGTGTAAATGTGGCATAGGTTTTATTATTTTGTAAATCCTCCCTAATTTGAACTTTTAAAAAATCCTACTTCACAGCTTCTAAATAACAACAATAATAATAAATAACAATAATAATAATAATAATAAACCACATCTTATTTTTAAAAGTATTTACTAGCAGAATCTCCTGTGGGCTTTTCTCCCTGAATGGGATCTGCGTAAATACTTCAAATCATTTTCGGCCCTGAGCAGTTCAGACAGTCCTGGGTAGCCTGGGTCCAGCCACTGCGTGAGCCCTTTTAAAGGTTGTCAGGGGGGTGGAGGTCGCCCTGGGGGTTGACTCGGCACGTTTTCCAGACTACCAGGGCGCAAGCGAAGCACGTCGTGTCTGCTCGGTGGGGGGCTCTAGTGCTGGTTTAATCACAGATTTCCGGAAGTGGTGGGACCGCCACCGATTTTGAAGGCACGTTGGTGATGGCGCACAGGGGCGGTGTCTCCTCGCAAGCGGAAATCTCTCCTTATGCCAGAAGTGGGGATTTGACAGGCGGGTGAATCAGCTTCGGGTCGTTCAGCACCAGGGGGCTTCCCTAATAAGAGTGCTTAGCAAACCAAAGGGAAAATAATTACGGGATGATGAAATATTCAAGACGACCAAAGAGCTCCATGGAAAGCTCGAGCACCTGCCAGAGAGCTGGATTGTCTCCAGGCCTCCAGCTAGTGAGACCTGCCCCCACCCTGGCTGCAGCTAAACCCTGGTCCAGACGCCTCCCTGGGGACCTGCTGGCTCTCCCCGGGGCCTGGGGAAGGCAGCCTTCCCTTGATCCGGGACGCACTACACAATTGGGCTCCCTGCGTAACCCAATGAGGAGGCTTCGGCTCCTGGAGTGTCCTGCGCAGAGCAGATACACCTGGCCCTGAGGAGCAGGGCCATAAATCATCAAGTGCCAGAGCCCTTTCAAGTCAAATCCCTCAGCTCTCCACCCCCCCCGCCCCCCCTCCAGAGTTTCAGGGAGTGTCAGTTATGGGAATGTCTCCAACGGAGACGAGGGGTGCACGTGGTTGGCTGTCCATTGACTTCTGCCCCCAAAATGCTGTGGCTATTTCAGGAATCATTTTGTACTCCACTAGTTGGTACAATTTCCAAATATGAAAAACTTATGTGTGTGTGCATGGGTGTGATATTTCACCCAGGAATGAATCAGTCATAAATGCAATTTTAATACCGATGACGAAACTAAAAAGTGACTCGGTTTCCGATAGAATTCCCGTGGCCCAGGCTGGACAGGGGCCAGAGGGGAACCCACGCCCAGCATTTTGTCAGCCTTGTCCAGAGTCGGCCCCTGGCCTTTCAGTCCCCTGCATCCTGATCCCGCGGCTTCCCACGCGCCTCACACACCCGTTCGGTGATGGGCATTTTATGTAAGCCGTTTTCAGAGATTAGAGCGGAGCTCATTTCCTTCCACTTTTCATTTACATTTCTTTTAATCCCTTCCGTCTAAAAACTTAATTGCTATTTTGCTAGTCCCCAAGCAGCTAACCTAAGCCTTCTTTAAGTATTTCTCAGTAATTTTCTTTCAGTTATGTACTGCACTTTCCCTTTCGTCAGCAAAATGAAATTTGCAGGATATTCTTGGGTGAATAACCCTTTGCAGATGAGGCATTTGTGGTTTTTGTTACAACAAAACGTATTTTATTTTGCATCATTCTCCTCTCTTAGAGGCTTCAAACAGATGACAGAATGATTGCTACCAGCCATTAGTAATGATTTTTTTTTTTTTAAAGAATCTTGAGCCAAACACTTGACATTCCAGTAGGTACCAAAGCAAATGAGCCTTTGACGCAATTGCCCCCATCCCACCGCATCCTGAGGGATCTGGGATTTGACGGGGATACAATGTATCCTCTGCTTCACTTTGGAGCCACAGTCAGGCTTCACCTAAACGGCTGACAGCAGTTTCACTGTTTCTCTCTCACACACACACACACACACACACACACACACCCTCCCCGTCAGAGCCCACCCCCACAGCAGATTATAAAATAAGCCAGCCAATGAATGAGTCTGAAGGAAGCCACTGAGGGTAAGCCCTGGGCAATATAATTTCATCCAAGGAAAAGACTTTGGGGAACAGTTCAATTATTTAAATCTATGTATCCTTTTTAAGGAAAATAGCAAAGATGGCAAATTAACCAGCATTGTCCTAAGAACCCTGCATTGCAAGATAGGGATATCGAGGAAATGAGCTGCCATGGTGAATGGATATATATTTGTACATAATATACTGTTTAAGGACATTGATAAAAAATAAGACTTTGCATTAGCATTTCAAAACAGGAAAGATAAAACAGATTTGGCTAGGTACTATTGGGACTGGCTCACTGAAACGTTGTCATATGGGAGTCAGGAGCAAACATAGGGCCCTGGCTGGGTGGCTTAGTGGATTGAGCACTGGCTTGCGAACCAAAGGGTCACCAGCTCGATTCCCAGTCAGGGCACCTGCCTGGCTTGCTGGCCAGGTCCCCAGTAGGGGGCGCATGAGAGGCAAACACACATTGATGTTTCTCTCCCTCTCTTTCTACCTCCCTTCCCCTCTGTCTGTAAATAAATAAATAAAATCTTTTTAAAAAACAGTGATGTTTAAAAAAAAAAAAGAGTAAACAGAGGCAACGCAAGCATGGCCTGGACCAGGTAAGCTCATCAGAGCGCCAACGTCACTTTGCTCTTTGTGTCCCGGGTCCGCCCCCACAGAGCCCTGACGTAGAAAATGGCAGCTTACCTTCGAGTGCCCCTAAAAATGTTAAAGGAGGGCTCTGTATTTAGTCTTCACTTGAGCCTGTCACCCACTGCACAAAGGCATTTGACGACTACAGGGGGCGTTATTATCCTATTTCACAGAGAGGAAAACCGTCTCTCAGGGAGCTCATGTGGCATAGCCAATGTATCGCAGCCAACGCCTAGCACAAAAACCTGAACTTCGAAATTTTAGTCCTTCAACAGCAGTGCAGCCAGCTCTAAAAAGCATTTGAGTCTTGATTTAAAAGCAAAAACTGGGTGTTTTTGTCCATCCCATCTGAGACCCGAGGTAAAGTGGGCGCTCCCCATCCTGCCCACACAGTGCATGGCCGGGGTCTGAACACGCTAATCTCTCCGAAGAGTTGATCGGGCAGAGGTTGGACAGAGCAGGCGGTCTCTGCAGTGTCGAAAGCGGCCCAGGAAAGACCCGCTCTGTCTCCTTCCCAGAGTCAGCCCGCGAGCCCAGGAAGGAGGAAAGCACACGGCTCGTATGCAGGCGCTGGCCAGTCGCATTAGCTGCTGCGTCCTCGCTCCATCGGCGACGAATAGGAGCGATTCTCCACGGAAATGACAGTGTGAAGCCCCCGTGAGGCCGATCAACACCTCCGTTACAAACTGACATGGAAATGACTAACTCTGATGAAAGGGAAAAAATAACGTGGGCTAAAGACCAACTGTTTGTGGGCTTACTCTTTAAGTGGGAGGGGAAAGCCAGCCTCTCAGGCTACAAAGGATCTCCTTGAGAATACTTGGGTCAGAGACCTCACGCATCTGTAAGTTTCCCAGTTAAAGGGATAATGATGCCCAGCAACGTGCTTGGTAAAGAGTAAAGGTCTGTGCAAATGTGAATTGGCATTCTCGCTGCCGTCATCATCACCACGTTGTGTTGTAGGCAGAGCCGCGTAGAATAATTATGACACAGTGTAGCCGCGCATTTAATGCTCGTCACTGCCTACAGCGTTAGCCAAGATTCTGGTGCATAAAACAAAGTCTATCATGCCATGTGAGCCACGAATACATGATACAGAGTGTCCTCTCTGCGGAGGAAGGGGTGTGTGTTCCTCCAAACCCTTGCTGTCCAAACTGTCCCCTCCCCTCTAGCTGGGCAGGGCAGAGCCTGGCTGAAATGGGAGAGAAAAATGGGGGAGGGGGGAGGGGGGAATGGAGCCTGGAGATAAAGGGTACCAGGGACCCCCAATCCAACGATCCCGCAACTCTAAACCTATATCTTAGCCCCTTTAGCAACTGCAGTCCATCTTTCAGAAGGTGTGGGTCTTCGCACCCATGGGACATGTTCCTCCTCGAAATCTAGAAGAGAAAATGTTAGCAATTTCCCAAGGCCCAGCCAAACAACAAAAGGAAACACACACTGTTTGTTTGGTTATTCAAGACCACATTCAAAAAGTGAGCTCCCTGTTTTCAGCAAGCGTGAGGCCATTACTCAGTATTATGGGTCTTATCCCTTCGCATTTAGAGGAATACTTAATTCAATAAATATGAGACTTAGCACATACAATGGGCTAAAGACAGTTTATTCAATAAATAGTGTTGGGAAAATTGGACAGATACATGCAGAACAATGAAACTGGACCACCTTCTTATGCCACAGGCAAAAATAAATTAAAAAATAGATTAGAGATTTAAATGTTAGACCTGAAACCATAAAAATCCTAGAAGAAAATATAAGCAGTAAAATCTCAGACATTGGTAGTAGCAGTTTTTATCTGATAAATCTCCCCAGCCATGGCAAACAAAAGAAAAAATAAATAAATGGAACTACATCAAATTAAAAAGTTTTTGCACAGTAAAGAAAACCATAAACAAGATAAAAAGACAACCCACAGAATGGGAGAACATGTTCACCAATACATCTGATAAAGAGTTAATATCCAAAATTTATAAAGAACTTATAACTCAACACCAAAAAAACAAACAATCCAATTCAAAAATGGGCAAAGAACTGAATAGACACTTCTCCCAAGAGGACACACGGATGGCCAATAGACATATGAAAAGATGCTCAACATCACTAACCATCAGAGAGATGCAAATTAAAACCACAATGAAATGTCACCTTGCACCTGTCAGAATGGCCGTCATCAATAACTCAATAACCGCTGGCGAGGTTATGGAGAAAGGGGGACCCTTTTGCACTGTTGGTGGGAACGCAGACTGGTGCAGCCACTGTGGGAGACAGCAAGAAGACACCTCAAAAATTAAAAATGGAACTGCCTTTTGAGCCAGCGATCCCACTTCTGGGAATATATCCGAAGGGACCCAAAATAGTAATTCAAAAGAACATAAGCACCCCTATGTTCATTGCAGTGTTATTTACAATCACCAAGATATGGAAGCAGCCCAAGTGTCCACCAGTAGATGAGTGGATAAAACAAGTAACTATGGGACATTTACACAATGGAATTCTACTCAGTTGTAAAAAAGAAGAAAATTTTATGACAGCAGGGATGGACCTGGAGAACATGATGCTAAGTGAAATAAGCCAGTCAGAAAAAGACAGATATCATACAATTTCACTCATATGTGGAATCTAATGAACAAACTGAACTAACAAGCAACACAGAGGCACACTTTAGATAGAGAGCAGGTGACAGCCGGGTGGGGGAGGTGAGGAGGGAGGGATTGACCAAAAAGGAAAAGGGACTCATGGGCATGGACAACAGTGTGGGGACTGCTGGACTGTGGTGGGGGTCTACGGGGGCTGAATGGTAATGGAAAAAATACAATAAAAAACAAAAATAAATGAGAAAAATAAATAAATGAGACTTTACAGTAGCCATGATTGTAGGGTTGCTATGGTTAACGCTAATGAATAAGAAAACGCACCCAATACCAACCACACAGATAGAGAAATTAAGGCCCCCAAGTACGCGGACCCACCGCAGTGAGTTCTGGGGGTTGGGGGACCTGGGAGGGGAGCCCTCCGAAGAGCTCCAATGGAACCGGCTGTCTCGTCCAGGGAGCAAGAACCGAGGGCGCCCGTCTCCTCCAGCGTAATCATTTTATACACGTCCTACCTGGAAATTCTTTAAAACGTATATTTATACTTACTGGGGACATGAAAAAATCCACACTCCAGCCTGAGCCCTGCTCACAGGGAGGCAGCTGATGCGGGAGAGGCTGCCGACACGTTGCAGAAGTTGTGAGCGTCTGAACGAGGTTTGCTCTCGGTTCACGTCTGACGTTGTCTGACGTTGTCTGACCAAGGGGCCCACCCACCTTTACTGGGGTCTCACTTTCCTCATGCTGTGTCTCCCGCGCTTTTCCCCCTCGCATGGCGCACGAACACGCAAGTCAGCCGCTTTATGCCTTCCCTGCTGTTGGTTTGACTTCTTGAGGTACTGAGCTGCTCTGTGTATGACCTCGTGGCCAAAATGTCCTTGATTCTTCATTGTGGGGGGCGGTCCTTAAGAGCTGCTGGGAATTGTGACCCCCTCAACCCCAAATTGCTTTTCTGCGTCCCAAAGATTTATCTGAATTCTGGCCATGGCCAGTAACAACTCACCTCCTGCAAGAAGGGCCAAAGTCCTACCGGAAAGTGAGCCATGCCTCATCCGCTGGGGGGCTTGCCAGGGCTGAGTTCCTCTGCCCCTCTGTGGCTCTCCAAGGCTCCCCGGTGCCCCCTCCAGCTTCTGGGGGTCAGAGAAACCTGTCAGCCGCAGGGTAAAATTATGTAGCGTAATCATAGGAGTTCAGGGCAGAGGGAGCCTTGGAGGTCTAGGACCTTCTGTTTTAGGTGGGAAAATCAGAAATCATGCTATGTGCAAAGTCACAAAAAATTATGAGTAATAGGTGTTGGCCCTGCACCTGAGTCCCTCACCCTCTAGAAGGGGCTCCTTCCACTCCCACCTTCACGCAGTTTCTCAAACAGGTATGGATCTGCGTGCTTGGGCCTGTGGCCTGCTGCGGGCTCGCCCCAGGCCTTGGCCCTGGCTTCGGTTCACGGCAGCCTCAGGAGCTCCGAGCGCTGGCCGACCGGTGCTGACCCCCTCCTTCCTCGTATCTAGCAGAGCTCTCCTGTATGCTTTTTCCTCCGTGCTGGGCTTCCCCTAGGTGGGAAAGCCCAAGAGAAGGACAAGAAAGGAGGCATGACAGGGTGCTGCTGGAAATGGCGAAGAAGCTTTTCCTTCCGCCTCCCTTTGTCTCTGCCTTGGCTAATTAATCCGCGACACTGCGCGTTCTCTCACACATCCACGGCAGTCACTCAGTCTGCTCCACCCAGGGGACCGGGCGGGCCGGTCTCAGCACAGCCCAGGGGCACACGAGACTGGGTGTTGAAGTAGAAAGTAATTAATTTGGTGACATACGTGACAAGCGAGGCAGGTGTGAGCCCGTAATGGCCAGGTCCTGGATGGCAAGGAACGCTTCAGTCTTCCGAGACAGTCGCACATGTCCCTGTCCCTCCTCCCCTCTGCCTCCCCTGGCATTCTCTCTCAGCCCGGTCTTTCCTCCTTCTGTCCTTCCTTCCTTCCTCCCTCTCCTCCAAATCTTTTCTTCCCTCCTCCCCTTCTCTCTTTTTCTTTTTTTTTCTATCTTTCTTTTTTTTAATCCTCACCCAAGGATATGTTTTTATTGATTTTAAACAGGGAGAGGAAGAGAGAGAGATGTGAGAAACATCGATCAGTTCCCTCGTGTACTCGTCTGGAAAGCTACAGCCCTTCTGTGTGCAAGACGAAGCTCCAGCCGACTTAGCCACTCCGCCAGGGCTCTTTCTTTTCTTCTTTGACAGAAAAGAAGCAGCAAAGAAGCAGCGGACAAATCCTTGCTGTCCCACAGGATCTTTGACTAAAAGAAAGATGCCATCCAGCCATCATTTATTCACTTTTCATCCAGCCAACAAACTTTTATTGAACACGTACAAGTGTCCACAGGCCTTGGGTTGGAGTCCAAGGCTACGGGACCAGACAACAGTGACCACAGAGCCGTGGTTTCTCCGGACGCCCAGGAGCCAGGTCTCAGGCGGGAGGCGCTCAGGCCTGCAGCGCCCACCCCTGTCGGAGGGCCTCCCGTCCTTCTTACCTGCAAACGCCAACGGGAAAGGATCTGCCTTTAACGAAACGATGGAATCTGAGATCCCACCCAGCGAAACGCAAAATGCAGCCAAAATCCTAGCCACGAACGAATGCTTACAAAATAGCGTTTACCTTGACCGCACCATAGAAGCGATGTATTGTTTATGGAAAGCGACCATAAGTGGAAGAACTCAGGTGTCTTCCCAAACACACCTCTTTACAAACTTGGCAACTCTGAAGAGTTTATAAAGTTGCGCCGATTGTGTGGCCACAGAGCCGCCCCGCCTTGCCATCTCCATGGGGAGAAAAATCCATCTTCGTTTAATTTTAATGCTTCCGACCAACCTGGGCATCCCTGCCTTGTGTCTCATTCGGCAGTGAGTGGATCACTCTGCCGAGACGACCGTGCGTCCAGCTCACGGGGCTGAAACCAGTAGATGAGCTAGTTCAGTTGCGCCTTTCGGCGTTCCAAAAACACGGATTCCATTTATTACGTGACTTCTGCTGCCTGTCCTCTCCCCCTGCACGTCAGCTGCCTGGCGATGGGCAATGCGGTCCGAGGTTACCTGCTGCCACGTACACCTTGACGCTCTCCTCTGCCTTCGCGCTCACCCCACAGCCTCTCTGAAGAGCCCCTGGGACTGTGATCACCCTGATTTAGGCAAAACCTCTATCAAACGTGCACACGTCTTCCCAGGATTCATAACCGGGTCATAAAACTTTACCTGAAACCGCAGGAAGCCAGGGCTGACCACGGGGCAGAGGCAGGAACTGAGATGGAGCTGAAAGAGCCCCTTGGGTGGCCTCTGGTGAGGCCCACCCACCACTTCCACCGGCCCCACCCGGCTCCCGGGACACCGTGGTCCGGGCCAGCAGGGCTCCCGCGCAGGTTGGCTGTGGAGGACGGGTGTTTAATTTCCTGTGTCCTATGTAGGGTTCCTGAAGCAAGAACTTGAGTCACGCTCCACTTTAAAGAATGGGAGCATGTTCTCCAAAGAAGAGGGCCTTTCTTCTTTAACCTAAAAGTAGAGGAGGAGCATGAATGAGATCTTACGTATGAAACGTGGAGAGAAGCAGCACTGGCAGGGTCGCCGTGGATCACCGATGCGTGTGCCCACTCATGACTTGGAGCCGTGACCTCCCAGCCAGACGCCCTTCCCATCATTCACCTGCTGGTGGGTCTGCTGATGGGGTGAAAAAATACAGGCTCTGAGAAACTGCTCTCGAGAAATGAAACCTATCAGATACGACAAATGCCAAAGGCTTGTTGGCCTTGGTCCAGGAGTGGTGACACCACCTGAGAGCTTGTTTGACATGCGGACCCTCAGGCCCCCTGCCAGACTGTTGAATCCCACCCTCTGTGCTGGAGATACTAGGGATGTCAAGTTCGAGGAGCACCGGGCAGAAAAGCAGATCGGCCCTCCTAGAGCCAGATCTGCCCTGTGGATGTCACCCAGCAGTCAGGCCGAGTCACCGTCTGCGTAGGGCTGGAGACAGCAGTAAGCCACCTGCCGGGAGGCGATCTAGATCCCTAAGAAGGCTTGCTGTCCCAGATGCTCCACCAACCCACCTGGTTGCAAATGGCGTGGATTGGTTAACAGCGCAGTTGGTTGATTCAAGCCCTCTGCTTGCACCAGGATGTCAGAGGTGACAGAAAGACAGAGGACAATTCTCATGTCTGCCAGCGACACCCAAGCTAAGCAATGGCCTCTCAATTCTGAGAGCGATCACAACAGTCGCGTCTGCATCATGTGACGCTTCCTTCTCCGCAGAGCACTGTTCGTGAGCTCTGTCTCCACCGACTGGTGCCGGTAGGCCGGTTTAAAGTGGCCTGACCACTCTTCCGACCTTTACCAGCACGCGGATTTTGTCTCCCTCCAAACATCCTGCTTTCTCATCCCCCAAGCCGGTGACTCACCTGGACCCACCGCCCAGGCCTGATCTGGGGCCCCGAATCAGAACACCTTGCCCGTCCATGGGCACTCCTCGGACTCATGTGCACCTCGTCCCTGGTTCCCCCAGGTAAGGGAGGAGCGCACCGAGGCTCAGGACAGGAAACCACGAATCCTGTGCAACACAGCGCCCTTTCCTCTGGGTGAGACAGCACAGATTCAAACACCTGTCTGCCCTCCTGAAGTTCCACCTTGAGGAGTGATGATTTCAGCAAAGCGAAAACACCCGTTGTTCACCGAGGTGATGATGTCTTTGTCTCATTACCAAGAGTCACTTCCTGCTGGTGACCACAGCTCCGCCTTCTGACTGTTAGTTGACTATTAGTGCTCTTGCCTCTTCAGTAAATTGTGAAACTCGGTGGGTAATTGTTCTGGATGGAAATAAGCAGGATTTCTCCAGGATTTGTATCTTTCTGTCACATCTGTTTATATAATGACGTCCATAGTTTAGTGTTTCCCTGCTACCAGGAGAGAGAGGGACCCGTGAGCTCACGGGAGCCAGCTGCGGCGAATGTCCACACCAGCTCAGAGAAGGGCTGCGACGTTGTCATTCCTCCATGACACGGGGCCAACATCAGTCTTTCTGCAAAAGAGGAGCTCCGCGGATCTGAGACAAATTCTGTTGCACTCTGAATGATATGTGTGCTTTTTATGTTTATGAAACTACCATCCGGCGAAAAATAGCAGCCTAATATTTTGACATGAAGGTCATTTGAAAGTTTTACTGCCTGCAAGCACGATCCATCGATCCATTTTGTTGACAAAAAGCTCTCCCAGGGCTCTTTACGGTGCCCCTGCCTGCTCCACTCTCTCCGAATCTGGCATTTCTGTTCCCTCCCGCCTCCCCGTCTCCCACCAGACTAATTATCAGCTCATTAAGGCTGTCCTAATGAATTATGTTTCAGCATTAAGAAAGGGCTGGGGATGAATGTGGGTGTCGGTGAGGGGGGGGAAGGGAACGGGGATGGGAGCAGGGAGCCACCGACTTGTCCACTCGGCCCCAGGAGCGAGCGTGGGTTCCAGCTCGGTGCACACACCGGAAGCTCATCAATACGTCAGCCGCCGTGAAGTTCAGACCAATGTAAACATGCTCTCGGGAGGCGCTGGTGCCCTGGGGCTCCTTGGCTCTGCAGATACGGAAATTCTCCCCAAGGTGACGTTGCACGTGCATATCCAGGCAGATGCCCACATGTGGATGGGGAGGGCAATGGGAGGAAAGGGCACCCAGGGCATCCCACGGGGACACAGGCAGGCCAGAGCGGGGAGCACGTGGATTTTCCTGCCAAGGTGACCAGTTACGCGCACGGGGTGGAGACAGTGCCAGCCAGCATAGCCCATCCCTTACCTGCTTAGAAAACTCCCGCCTGCCATTATACTTTCCCCACTTGCTGGTTTTATTCTTTCCTACGTTCCCAGAGAACAAAATAAGATGCCACGTTTTTCTGAAACGGACAGAACACAGGAACCATTGCTGCCCTGAGAGCAAAGGTGGCCTTGGGTGCCCTACTGGTCCCTGGCACAGGACGAACAATCAGAAAATGATGCGGCGGGCAGACAGCAGCTCCGAACCAGATGGGTCCCACAAGCAAGTCGAAGACCGAATTACTGAAGGGCCAAGGGCGGCACCACATTTTACAATGCCAAATGTATTTCAAAGGGCTCGGTTGGTATTTTCCTCCTGCTTCCAGAATTGTGTCGGTGATATTGATCATAAGGGTATTATTTTCTTATTTCAATAATGACCCACATCTCAAGCCTTCTGTTTACTAAGTTTCTCAGGAAAAGAAATACCAAGCTTATCAAATCACATCGCCGGCATCTGACTTTTTTTTTTTTTTTTTTTTTTTGCTTATAATTATACTGATGTTTTTCCTGATATAGCTCTGCAAAGCACTGAGCCAGCCGAGCAGCAGCACGGGGCACTTCAGCCCCTGAGGAGAGGTAATCACCCTGCAGGCGGAAGAACAGAGCTAATTAATTATCACATTTGGCAAAAAAAAAATCCTTTGTAGCTAAACAGATAACAAAGATGATAAACACCGTTCTATCTGTGGACTTTTGGGTGTTAAATGATGCTTTTCTCAGACTACACAATAGCAGAGATTCACATTAGAGAAAGAGGGTTGATTTCACCAGTAACGCTCACCTTAATGGATTTGTTACCTCTCAACAAGCACATGAATGTACCTCCACGCACAGCTCTGAGTTGACTCTTCCATGCAGCTCTCCAAACGCTGTAAGCAGCAGAGGTCATTTCAATGACACCTAGAAAACAGAAGCCGGTGGACCACTCAGGACTCAGAAGAAGAGTCCTTCACCCCAGGACCCGCCCCCTCCAGCCCTGGTCCTCCTACGTGCCCGATGCGCCCTATCCCCAGGTTCTCCGGAGCAGGTTAGTTTCTCATTCCTTCCGTTGGTTTCTCCTTCACTGCAGCCTGCACAATGTGAGGACTTACAGACCAAGGACACAGGGTCACGCAGGGGAGGAAAGACCCAGATGTTCAACCAGGAGAGGACAGAGAGCATAAAAATGAACCAGTGTGGCAATCCACCACGTTAGCCACGCATTAATTCATCTGTATGGCGCTGAAAGAATTTCTTTTCCTGGAAATATCCAAATGACAAAGAGACACGCAGCCCCATGCATTAAATAGTTTTAGCGTCGTTCTTTCTAAGAACGTGGACTAGACACAGTTAAATGTACTGAGAAACTCCTAGGTAACAGGCACCAGGCGATGATAATTCATTTAATTCTCACTAGGGCCTAAGAATGGGGCCATTGTTACCACTTTACAGATGGGGAAACTGAGGCCTAAGAAGGCGAAGTCACAGCCTGAGGTTACAGTGGTAGGTGGGGGTGGGATGTTTGAAACAAATGCTGCCTGGTGCTAGAGACCTCACTCTCTTTTAAAACGCTTTGGCCGTGGTAAGAACATAGCATGAGACCGGCCCCCCTGACCGAGTTCCAGGGGTCCAGGCGACGAGCGCTGAGGCGGGCGCCCTACTGAACAGCGCAGTTCTCGAGCTCACTCATCGTGCTTAACCGAAACTGTATGCCTGTCAGTTAGTGCTCCCCACTCCCCTCTGCCCCCCCCCCCCCGAGCCCGTGGCAACCACCGCTGCTCTCGGAGTCTGCAGATTTGCCATTTAAACACTTTAGAGAGTGGCGCCCTGCAGCTTTGTCACTCTGTGCCTGGCTACGTCCCTCAGCGTCGTGTCCTCAAGGCTCATCCACGGCGGGTTGTAGGAGTGCCTCCTTCCAAAGGCCAGTCCCGTTCCACTGTGCGTGTGCACCCCGTCTTCTGTACCCACGCGCCCGTGGACGGACACTGAGCTCCTTCTCAGAGCTCGGCTGCCGTGGACAGCGCCGCCGGGAACCTGGAGGAGGTGCAGGGGTCTCGCTGGGATCCTGATTCCAGTGATCCCAGATGCGGGCCCAGGAATGGGATTACGCGGTGGTTCTGCTGTTCATTTCTTATGAAACTTCACTCCGTTTTCCACGGAGGTGGTTTCATTGCGCCACCCCCCACCCAGCGGCGTGCAGGGGCGCCCTTCTCTCCACACCCTCACCAGCACTTGTCTTTGTTTTGTGCTCATCCCAACAGCCGTACGGTGTCCCCTCCACGTCCCTGGTGGCTCAGATCACACAAGATGCCCAGTACCAGTATGGGCCACGCTGTGATCACCGTCAGCACCGGCACGCGCATCCGGTCAAGGCCAACGTGTGCTGGGCACTGGGGTAGGTGGACGGTGCTCCAAGGTGCGGGTCTGGGGGAAAGGTGGGCTTCCTACAGCAAAACCCACACCTGGCACCAGCCCAACACACTAGATCCGCCCTCCGGGGAGCCCCGCGTGGGGTCTGAGGAGTGGGGAGAGGGGCTGCCTGTGCCTCCCACCGCTCCTGAGGGGCCCAGGGCAGGACGCACGCACTGAGAAGAGCGTTTGGTCCAAATGCGGACATGGCCGCGTCCCTCTCTGTCTCCTCTTCTCTTCAAGGACCCCAGCTGCCTCGGCCTGGCTTTGCTAAAGCAGGAGTGGATGCCGGTTTTGTGTGGGGTTGAGTTTCCCTGTTCGGTTGGTTCTCAAGCCACCAGAAGAAGGGACAGGGTGTGCTTTCCCCTTGAGAGGGAGGAGAGGCCCCGCTGGAGAGTGACAGCGCCCGCCCGCCCAGGGAGGTGGCCGTATCTCCCAGGGCCATCGCCCGTCCCCGCGCCTATCAGCAGCGCCTGGCAGCTGGGGAGATACATGTAGATAAAGCAGCCAGCAATCGCCGATAACAAGCCCCTCAAATGTCAGGCGGCACAAAGGACGGCATTGATTGCTGCACGCAGCCCGCCTGCCCCTCGCTGCAGCGGTCCGCTCCTCCCGCCTCTGCCTTTCACACAGCCCGGCGGCCAGGCCCTGGCCGGGGTAATCTGCCTGCGGAAAAGGCCATTGTGTCTGCACACGCACGGTGTTAGTTGCTAAATGGTATTTAGCAACATCTAAATTCCGGGCCCTTCTTTCTGCCCCTCTGGGGTGGGTTTCCCTCCCAGCCAGGCCCAGGCTCACCTTCCTCCTTCCTCCTTCCTCCTTCCCCCCAGTCCCTTCTCCCTGCTGGAGCCCCAAAGCCAGGACCAGGCACTCTGCTGGCCCCACAGGCCTCCTGGCTGGACAGGAGCCCCTCCAACAAAGCCCAGAGGTGAGAAAGGGACTTAGGGGTCCAGGAGCCCATGTGACGCAACGGGACCCAAGCCTGGAGGTGTCGGAGAGACACTTGAGGCCAATAGGCTTGTCCAGGCTTCCCCCTGAGCAGAGAGGATCTTTTCTGTGCAAGGACCCACCTTGCAAGTGCCTTTGAAGGGACATGAAAGCCACACAGCAGAACCAGCCCAACGCCCGACCCAGCCCAACCCTCCAACTCGATTCCACCTGCTGGCACCGGACCCCACCATCACCACCACCCCTGGAGCTGGCCAGACACGCTGATGTACACAAGTGCAAGTACCCCAAGAGGGGGGTTGTGTCAGAAAATAAGTTCAGCAACAGTAGATTTATTTCTATTTTTTATTTTTGCGCTTTCGAGGACCCCGCTCGGTGCAGAGTTAACGCGGAACCTCTCCAGAACTGGTTTGGGAAAGTAAATGCCTCCCCTACCGAATGTTTGCTCAGCCATTGTTGGCTTGTACTGGCCACCGAACAGGACATATTTTCTCGTGACAGGAGAGCCTCCGAGGGGGAAGGATGATCACATGCGTTAGCATTTTGCGCCTACTGGCTGCTAGTAGATGACAGAGCACTCTCTATTGTGGCTCACCGCGCGTACAGGAGTTCCCCTGAAGCAAAAACAGGAGTTGGACATCCAAAAACGACGTTGGAAGATTAAAAACAACAACAACAAAAAAAGCATGAACAGCGCACCAAGTAAATCAGAATGTAAAGGGTTCAAACATTTTAAGCACAAAGAAAACAAGGTGGGGTAGACAGAATAACAGCCCCCCAAAGAGGCCCACACCCTAAGGCCCCAAACCCATGAGAACGGGGGGCTACATGGCAAAGAGAAGGAGGGTCGCAGGTGGGATTACGGTTCCTCACCAGCCGCGCCGAGTCGGGGGCGATGGTTCTGGAGTGTCCAGGTGGTAATCGCAGGGTCCTAAGAAAAGGAAGCCCGAGGCTGGAGACTGGGCAAGAGCTTTGTGTGGGCATGGGAGGAAGACTCCACCTGCTGTCACTGGCTTCAGAGAGGAAGGATGGGTCCACGAGCCAAGGAATGTGGGCTCCTCTAGAAGCTGGAAAACACAAGGAAATGCATTCTGCCTGGATTCTCTGCAGGGGACCAGCCCTGCCCACATCCTGACTTTCGCCCTGTGAAACCCACATAGGACGTCTAACTCATGGGACTGTAAGATAATAAATTTGTTCATGGTGGTTGGTGGCAGCAGAAAGCGGAAACGGAAACCGGAGAAGGAGGAAGAGAAGACTGCTCCTCATGGAGCGCTGACCGGGTGCCAAACCCTGGGCTGGGCATTTGACCGCGTTACTAGTCCTCGCCACCTGCCCAGGACAACAGCTCTATGGCCATCCCCGTTGGCTGAGCAAACTGCAGTTTAAAAGTTAACAGGTCTGATTTCAAAGCCCTAGCTCCTATCCATGGGCGCTTATCCACAAAGACCCCCCATGCTTCTGCTACGCTAAAGGATAAACTAGTTAATGTGCGTGGGGCAGAGCCGCCAGTCCTTGTTCAGAGATCCAGACTTCACAAATGAAATCAAACGCCTGGTGAGCGCCTCTCTGCGTTATGGAAAAGCTGTGTCAACTGCCTCCGCTGTGCAATATTAGAGATTTCCTCGAAGAGTTTGTGGAATTACTTTGCGTGCAGCATTCGCAGTAAATTCCTCCGGCCACGCTTTCTGACGGAACCAAATTTGACATTTATAATGGCCCCGGAAAAGCTTCTCCCGGATGACACCATGTCACCGCACGATGCAGAAATCAAAGGCGATGTTTCTAATGGAAACGCGGTCTCCAATGGGAAGGCAGGCGCTCAAGGAGCCCACGGAGTCAAGGAGGCTGGGCCCTGCGGGGGCTGGGAGGGGCTCACCCCCGCAGTTCGCTCGCAAGGACAAGGATGCAGAAGTGGAAGGAGAAGCAGCTTCTCAAGAAAGAATACGCCCCAAAATCCCTCAGAAAAAAAAAAAAATCCCAAGCGTGCGTCATTAGGAAGTCTTGGTACTTTCATGATGACGAAGCCTAAGAATTTTGTTTTCCCGTGGCAGAGAAGCCAGCTGTCAAACCGAGACAAGCGCTCCCCTCACAGCGCACAGTTGCCACGAGGAGGTGAATCTTCCAGCTTCCCTTGCATTTGGGTGGGACCACGATAGCAGCCCTCACTCTCGGGACAGCAAACCCCAGAACCGTGTGCCTGTTTGGGGCTGAATTAGGAGGCTGATCTGACTTCTCCATCTTTCATTCCCTTTCCACGGAGAACAGGAATGACACACACAGAAGCTCATGCAGCCATACAGGGAATGGCTTGGATCCCTGAATCACCACGTGGAAGACGACCTACTGAACACGCTTGTTAGACTGTTGCTGCGTAAACAACCAATTCAGCTGCGCTAAGTCAGCGGCACTGCGATTCTGGGTCTATCTGTTACAGCCGGCAGCACCATCTTCATTAAAACACACAAAAAGGTCAGAAGGAGCATGTCTCACGGTCTGTGCAGCAATACTGACAAGTGCACGGGGGAGGGGGGTGGGAAGCACTTCCACGCGCAGTGGGTAGCGCTAAAGAATGCTTCCCGGCAGCGTCTCGCATGGCCCTGTGCCCAAGTTATTAAGGTCACCAGTCTTTAAAGCTCAAAGTTGGGCCCGTTGGCCGGGAATCGATTCTGCTATCGAAGCGACTATGAAGGTGCCTACGGTGTGCCTCACGCTAAGAATCACTATTGATTTTCCAGAACCTTTTCAGGGGAAGATCATCTTGCTTCCAGACGATACCTTCTAAAAAATGACTCAAAGGCTCGTAAGTCCGACTCGGGAACATGCCACAAGGAAGCGTAGCTGAGCGTACATTATTTGCACCCTACAGATGGAGAGAGGGTGATAATTCTTCAATGGATCTTCATCTACATTAGCTGAGTTTTAGAATGGGGCTGGGGGTGGGGGGCGGTGTTTAAGAGCTCTCCTTGCACCAAAATACCTTCAAGCAAGTAATTGGGTTTAAAAGCTAATGCAGACACTGAGACCCCCCCTCAAGTACCTGGGGGGAGGAAAGGAGTGTGAGCCTTTGCAAGCCTAGAGTGAGGGAGGGGGGAGCTCAGCAGGAGGTAAACATCCCCAGAGCAGGCTGCCAGCTCTCACTGGGGGAACCCTTCCCTGGTCTCCCCTCTGGCAGTAGCTTTGAGGGAACCCGCAGGCTCACATTGAGATCCTGGTCCCCCCACCACCTCCGGTGGGGTGTGGAGTCAGCCCGGTCTGCTTTGGTCTTACCTCTGAGGTCCTCCCCTGCCCTGCTCGGGACCTGCAGGGGGTGGCAGGGCTGGGAAGCTCTCTTCACACTAGTGTAAAGTTGACATTTTTGTAGATCAAACATAAGCAAATATGACCAACTTCATGTGATTTCAACTTAATGTAATACAAGATATTTAGAGACTAGGAAGACAAATAAAACACGAACATAGTAAGATTTCTGGCCCATGAATTTCCTGCTACATCATGGGCTCTGGGCCGTGTGCTTTACACACAGTCTCTGTCCTCCACTAAGGCTGAGCTTCCTGCCGTCCTTAGGAGTGAACACCTGCACCCAAAGGTGCGCCCACACAAAGGCACGTTTTTAAAAAAGAAGGTGAAATACACAGGGTATTTTTAATACAAATTGTTCTCTTTAAAAATGAATAAGTTATCGTTATTAAAAAATAAGAATGCAAATGACTAAAATGTAGTAGTGTGTGCTCAGAAGTGGCCCAACTTCAAATACGGGCACATCCGAGGCTCGCCCCTTGCCAGACCTCAACCCCGTGTCCGTCTGCTCTGATGCAGAACCCAAGGCCAACCGCTTACGATCGCGGTGAACACCTACTTCCAGCTCCCACACAGTTCCTGGCAGGTTCGTAATCCTGATGAACGAAAGTGAACTACCATTCTCTACCTCGACTCTTAAAGTATTAAAGTGTATAACTTTTGAACATATGCTCCACCAGGAATGTAAATGTTAAATTAAAAATCCACGTTGCACTGGCCCCCCGCCTCAGTAGACAACTTTTTTCTTGCTCTTCAAGCTCAATTTCCCTTGTCTCAGTGCCATTTCATGCATGTTTTAGTCTTTTAAATTCTAGTGGTGAGCAGCAGCAGCAGACAATCCTAGGAAACCAGTTAGGAACCAAGGAAGCACCTGCTATACGCGGTGTGAGCTGGGGACAAAGCCGTGGTCCAGCCCCAGAATCCTGCACTTTGCCGGCACTTAGCCCGGTCACCCGCGTCCAGACCCGTGCAGATTTGACTTCCAAAATCCGTAAAACGAAGAGGAAACGTGCACGGCCTTCCTCGCCAGTAGCTGCTAAGTTTTACAAGTGAATGATCCATCAGGCTTGGAAATGAATTTTGCTCTTTGAGGAGAACCTTTTTGATTATTGCTGTCCATAACAGTAGCTCACTGATTTGCCTGTGTTTAAAGCTGGCAGTGCAAGAGTGAGCGAGGGGTGGCCAGTGGTTTTGTTAAGCCGCCACCAGTTCCGCCGGGGAGCTGCAGGCCACCGCACTCCTTGGCCGTCACGGCCTCCCCGGCCAAGTGCAAACCGGCAAAGCTTGTGATGGCTGAGCAAGCCACCCCCAGCCCTCCTTCATTTTCCTGTTGGAACCCCCTCCCCGGGCATTGTGTCTGGGCACTTGTCCCAAGTGGGGGTGTGGACGAGACATCACCGTCACCCCAGTATCAGTGATAGACAGGGACTGAGGACCCACAGCGTCCGAAGCAGGAACGGCACAAGGTCCTAAAAAAGGGACCAGCTTAGAACAAGGAAGACCTGCAAGAAGCTTACTCTGCTCCCTGGCTGCGCCCTCTCTGCCTGGAGGGAGCCAGGGAAAGGAGACCAGTAAGCATCATTCAGATTTCGTCACAATCGATTTCTGTCGCTGGGTGAAAAGAACAAAAAGCCAGGGATCCATGAGTCTCCTAACTCAAAGAAAACTTGTAATTAGCATTTGGAGAGTCGGGCTTTGCCAGGAGGCTGCAGGGTCTGATAAGGGTGCCCCAGCGCGCCGAGGGCCCTCCCACCCTCGCCCGGCCTCCGGGAGCTCTCGGAGGAAATCACTCGGACCAGGCTTAACTCAGAAGTTAATAGACAGGCCTCGCCAAAGACGGGATATGCTGCTTTTCAAAGCAAACCTGTCTGCGGCCAGGTCACCATGTTAGGTTACGTCCTCGGTTCGCCTCCTGCCCTTCCAGGATGGGTTAGTGGTGGTACGGGTGGTGGGGGGTCACGGGGGGGGGGTCTCTGTCTCGGCTGGTCCAGTTCTCAAAGGGCCCTCCAGCCAGCACCACAGAGGTCACTGTGATGCGGTTCGTCCCCCAGCCACCAGCCCTCCAGGCCCCACACTGGGAGGACAGAGAGAAGCTTCGGTCCGGTCCGGAAGCGAGCAGGCAGCCTAGCGATGTCAGGGTGCGGCTCCGAGAGGCCCAGGGCTGCAGCGTCTCGGCTCTGCTCACAGGCGGACGTGTGCCCCGAGGAGCAGGGCCCTCGGCGGCTGGCACACTTCAAAACCGAGGTCACCGGGGCATCTAATGGAGGACCACGCAGGCTGCGTAAAACCCCCGGAAGGGGACGGGTGTGTCATACGATGCCCAGATGGGTCCAGAGGGCCACCTGCCACTACTGTCTTGGTGATCTTAAACATAACTCAAGCTCTTTCGGCAGCTTTTTTGCTGCCGAAAGAGCTTGAGTTATGTTTAATAACACAAATCAAGCGAAGCGATTTGGGCAAATCCTTTACCTTCAATAAACACCCATTTTCTTACCTAGAAGATAAGACTACAAATATAATTGCCGTTCTTACTTGAGAAAGTTGTTACGTGAATTGACAAAATGCATGTAAAATACTCAGCATAATACTTGGAAGATGGTAGGCATTTGTTAAATGTTAGACAATCTTTATGTGTTCACGACTCATCTGTTTATTTCTTCATTTAACAACGGGGGAGAAATTAAATGAGGAAAGATATATAGAGTGCATAGCAAAATGCCTAGCACACGGTAGGTACTTAACACAATTAATACTATTTCTCCTCCTTTTCCACAAACAGGAAACCAGGATACAGAGACACAGGGAGACCCTGCCCCATTGGACGCTGCAGCTGAGGGTTGTTTGTATCAAGCTGGTCCCCGCAGGAAGAACATCGAAAGTGAGAAAGGGACCAAGAGAAACTGAGAATCTTCTATCCGCTCTAATTGATAGACTTCAGGTCGAAGTCAAGGAGTGCGGGGACTTTGGTGGAAGTTCATTTAGCCAACTGGCAAGCTCTGCTCTTGACCTCCAAGAACTGGGAGGTCTTTGACCTCATCCGAGTTTCTGAGTCTTAGGCCAGAAAGGAAAATTTCTCAGCTGCTTTTTCATGCCTTCAAAATGAATTAATTTTCTAAATGGAAAATTGAAGTAATTAGGTTATAGACTGAGTGACATTTACTAAGGTGAAAAGCAGGGAAATTTCCATATCCTTTATTAAACAGTCATTAAATGTATTAAGCAATATGAACTAATCGCTGATAGTCTTCCAAATGTGATTATTCTTTTCATGCCAAGGGAGGCTCAGGCGCACAAGGATCCAGCAGACCACAACGATTCAGAAAAGCCCCGCGCCGCCTCTGCAGCGTCCTTCCAGGGCCACCGGGTTCCCTGGGCGGGTGACAGGCGTGCTCAGGGCCGGGGGCAGCGGCCGGCACTCACTTCCACACGCACTTCCTGGGAACGGTTCTTCTCCTACCGACCTGCCCGAAAGGAAACCTACTCACTGATTCAGACTATTTTTGATAGCACCTCCCACATGCCAGACACCGTCCTAAGGTCCAGGGCACCGAGAATAACAGACACAACTCAGGTTCACAAACTTGGCGTGCCAGAAGGGCCAGTCAGACAGCAAATGAAATGAGTAGCCCCTACGGTAAGTTAGCCAGTCATCGCCACGGGGAAAAGACGCAGCCGTGTGCAGAGGCGCTGTGCCCCTGTGGGGACATCTGAGGGGCGAGGGAGCCAGCCCCGCAGCTCCCTGGGAAGGGGTTTCGGGGGACAGAATCATCGTGCGCAAAGGCGCCGCCATGTCCTGGGGGGCTCCAGGAACCCCCGGCAGGAGGGACCCGAGTGACTGAGCAGGAGGCGGTGGTAACAGGGGTCTGAGAGGTGGGACGGGTCAGCCGTTTGGACTGTGGCTGTTTGGACTCCTGTTCTCAGTGAGACAACAAGCCACGGGAGGTCGTGAGCAGGGAGCTCCACTCAGAAAACACACAGACACCCATAGACGAGTGATGTCGGAAATTAGCACCCCCCCCCACAGAGACTTGCTTCCTATGTCCTTCTCCCAAGGGACACGTGACCCCCTTGTCTTACGTGTAGCTCCTGCTCCCTGATCTTACTTGTCTGGGGGTCGTGACGAGGAAGGAGGAATGGGAGCCACACCTGGCACGGAGGTGAGATGCGGTTTTAGAACAGTGACTGAGGGGGGGCCAGAGAAACTGTGTCTGCGACACACAGCGCTACCCGGAGCAGTCTCTGCCTCCCCAGCCCCAGCCCCAGCCCCCCACGTGTGGAAGGGCCGTCGTGAAGGTTGCCTGAGGTGGCACGCTTAAAACACCTGCCACAAACTCAGTACTTAATCGGTGGCAGCCATTTCTACTCGCAGAACGCCTTCCTGCGTCTCGGTGCAATTCCGTCTCGGATCCAGGCTTCCCGAGCTCTCTTCCTGCCTGGAGAAGCCTCCTGGGCCCCCACCTTCAGATCCAGGCGCCGTTCCTACTCCTTTGCCAAGTC
Organism: Anoura caudifer; assembly: GCA_004027475.1. Lineage (NCBI taxonomy): Eukaryota > Metazoa > Chordata > Mammalia > Chiroptera > Phyllostomidae > Anoura > Anoura caudifer. Next base: position 266,459 of record PVKU01001540.1, on the reverse strand, counting down.
TGGTCAACGCCGCCATGTCCCTCAAAGTGTCCCTGCCGCCCTTTCACTCAGGAGCTCCCACCGAGGACACCTGGTGCCACAGGGGCCATTCAGAGATACTGGGAGACGGGCCGGCCCAGAGGGCACGGCAGCCCCGCGACAGTGAACCCTCCGTCCGCAAGCCGCAGCAGCGCTCCAGGCGGGCAGCCCTGCTGTGAGTACAGCAAGCGTGGCATCATCCTTCCTCCCACAGGTGGGAAACATACATGTAATCTACACACGTTTCTTCTTCCCAGACTCTGGTTCTCGTCCCTGACCATTCGGGCTTGCTTCCTGGCGGGTAGTAGGCACAGTTATTACGTGAGTTTGTCACAACAGACTTTGATGGACACAATGCTATCAGTCAATTCCTACTAAAACTCTGCTGGCCTGAGGGCCAGAGGCGTGGACTCCCAGTGAAAAGTCCCACATCGTGCTCCTTGAATTTCCACAGGCATCTCCACAGAGCCTCGCATTCTAAGTGGATTAAATCAGATAAAATTAATGAGTGCCGCCTCTTGTCATTGTTTTCAAACACAAATTAAGGACTTCAGGGAGGAGGAAAACAGGACACGTTTAATGCGACCCACGTCTGGAGTGAGGGACACAGGACGCTGCTGAAGAGGGAGGCCGTGTTGAAGCGGAACCGGGATGAGGCGGCTGGAGGAAGCCCTCAGAGGCGGTCCAGGGGCCAGGTCTGCAATCATGCCTGCAGCCCAGTCTCTCCTGAGCGGCCCCCATCAGGGCCGCAGGGAGCACGCAGCATCTCTTTGGAAAAGTGAAGCTGGCTCGAGCAGGTTCCTCGTCCACGTCGGGTGGGCGCAGAAGTCAGACTGTGGAGCTGATGTCAGCCACCGCCGGCCCCACGGCTGGCTCCTCTTTGCTGGGCGTGAATGCCACGTCTGCCCGTGGTTGGCCTTGCTCTTTCCTTTCCACTTACCTCGGGTTGCCAATATTCCCTTTCTCCAGAGAAATGCATCATTGATACACAGGGCTCCCTAAGAACTTGGAAACTAAATAGCTTCGTGAGACCGAGACTCAGAAGAATCGGCGTGGAATGGGCAGACCCACCATCCATGCTGAGAAGAGAAGAGAAGTGAAGAAGAGAAGCCCTTGGAGACAGCTAACAAGTGAGCAAGGAGGAGATGGTGGCACGTCCCAGTCCAGCCAGGGCAGCCAGGTTCAACTCCTAGGGAACAGGTTTGAACACAAAAGAAGGTAGTGACCTAGGCCACTGAATCTTGACTCAGAAAAGTCTGCCTAGGGAAAGGAGCGAGCTACCTCTCACCCCCTTCTGGAAGCTTCTATCTCGTGGCTTTCTCCTGTTTGGCTACCTCAGCCAGCTCCTTCACACCTCCCCTCACTCACTGCTCTTCCTCTCTGCGTCTCAGTCTCCTGCCCTACCAGATGGAGGACCATCGCAGCTGCCTCCCCATGTAGGGTGGGTGCGTGTCTGGCCAACGTTCGCTTACCTTCCCTGGGGTGAGAGTCTCCTTTCGTCTCTGCCCAAATAACATGGCCATTTTGTTGGTGCAGTTAATCTTAACTAAGTGTTAGAAAGAAAGCCATTTACATACACTTATATTAATATATTCCTAACGAGTGACTCATTAGCCCCTGGGGTATTTTGGGAGGCTATGGCATCCCCAAAGATTCCACCCTTGGTAGGCTTGTTGATTCCGAATAGTATAACGGAAGGAAATGAACACATTCTAGCGTTGACCAGGAGTCAGGCCCCAGGTATGGCTGTCCCAAACCCACCCTCTCCTGCTCAGCATCAAGGAACGGTTGGCCGGCATGTTTCTCGTGGTTGCCCTGTTCTCTCCAGGCCCCGTGGTGGCTCCTCCCTGCCGCTGTCCCCCATCAAGGTACACTCATACAAACTCGGAGAGCTCGGCACCCTGTCCTCTCCCCATGGTGCACCTGGCCCCTTGTCCTGAAGTGACCTGGGACCATTGGGGAGTGGCTACGCGTGGGTGCACGTCAGGTCCGCAGGATGTAACAGCAGCGACAGCCCCCTGCACTGTCCGAAAGCTCCCTGAAGCACATGGACTTCCCCTGCTTTCCGTCAGGCAGTGCAGTAAACGTGCCGTCTGCCTCCCGTGGTGCCGAACACAGAGACCAGAATTATCTCTCAGTTCCTTGCCTGACAGACCGGCGGCCATGAATTTGGATGGACTCCTCAATCAGGGAGACCTGGGTTTGAATCTCAGATCTACCATTTGACACCTTTGCCATTTTGCAGAAGGTAGCCAGTCCTTCAGTCTTTAAAATTCCCGATGTCTAAAATGGGCGAAGAACAGTGACGGGCTCCCCGGGAAGGTAAAGGTGGGGAACCGCAGAGCCCAGCTGCCTGGGTCCATGCCGGTGCTGAAGGCTCGCAGGCCGAGCTGGGGGTCGTTGCTGGGGCTGTTCCTTCCCGTCCGGGTCAAGAAGGACTTCTGAGTCCTTGTCAGTCTTCTGAAGGGCCCTCGGGTGCCCCATGCTCCTCTGTCCACACGCCCATTGTCACTACAGGCTGGTGCCCTCCAGCCAGCCGATGGATAATGGTGCGTTTCGTGGGTGTTCTGATGCGCCAGCCTTCCCAGCCCCTCGCGTTTGGTGATCTTTCTGAAGAAGCAGATGTTTTTAAAAGGAGACGATTGTGATAGAGCGGTTGGATGAGAGAGAAGCAAATTTTTTGTCCACTTCCAGTGCTTTTGTGAGACCCGGCAGACGCCGCCCACTAATGCCTGAGAATGACAGACACGTCGACTTCCCTGCCGCCCCCGCCTGTCCCCACCCCGAGGAGGTGTGTCACTCCTCCGCAGCACGGGCGCCAACCCCGCCACGAGGCCGGGGATCTGTGCAGTCTGTGTCTGCTCCTTTAAAAAATGGGCTGCAAGCGAAAAGCTGGAGGCATTAAGAAACGCACGGATCAATCCTACACCGTGTATAAGCAGAGTAACTTCTATAGGAAGCTCGGCAATAGCGACTGTGTCAAAGGAAAGGGCTTTGTCATCAGCATCCGGGTAACAGAGGACATTACGGTGTTGGGAAATTGACGGTGGGGTAGCAGAAAGGAAATCAGGAAAAGGCAAAAATAGAACTGCTTCTAACCCATGCTTCTTTATTCAAAGAACGTACTTGGGATCCACTGTCCTGCAGAGAATCTCAGGCTCTGGGGTTGAAAGAGGACTTTTGGCCTCAAGGGTCAAGGTCTAGGAAGGCGAGTACCTGACCCAGGGAGGGTGCTGTCCAGGCTGGGGAGCCCCCCAGCGAGATTTCAAAAACACGCCCAAAATGCCATAGCATCTCCTCACTCGTCTACCAGAGAGCCCCCCCCAGAGAAACCTCACCCCATGAAGCCCCCTTCCCCGAGGGCTGCCTTCCGAGGCCACCTGCAGGCAGACCCTGCCTGGCCCCTGCACGCCAGAGGAGGAGCTGAGGGAGTGTCAGCCCTTGTCATTGAGACAGGGCACAGACACCCTGCGGTGATGTCACCAGCCTTGGCAGTTCAGCGACGTCAGCCACCAGCAGCCCCATTCATCAGGAAACCAGAAGGACCACGGTCCTTGGGGATGCGCCGAGAGATAAGCCAAGCTGGCGCGGGTTTGTCAGACTAAGAGAAACAGGGGCTGGAGGACCACCTCCCAGGTGTTCTCACAGGCTCTGAGTTGGGAAGACAGAGGTGGCCCCGATTCCAGACGGACTTGCTGTCACATGGGCTGGGGTCCCACCCGGCCCACTCCGGCAGCCTGCCTCTCCGGGCTGGCCCACTCCCATTCAGAACCTGTAAGGCTCGAAGCGGTGGCAGCCTCGGAAGCTGTTTCCTAAAACCGGGAACTGGATCGGAGCCTGTTTCATGAGGTATTTTATTCATCCTAAAATGCTACGCGACTCCGTGAGAGCAAGAAAGGGTTTTGTTGAGGCAGTATTCGGCGGGTACCCTCTCTGCGCATGACACCACAGGTGTGCTGCGGAAGAAACCCGTCAGGAAACTCATCGTTCGTGTCAAGAAAACTCTTACGTGCCATTGGAATAATCAGACAGACCCGCGGGCAACTGTGAGACACAGAGCAAGGGGTGTCGGTGGGAGGCGTGAGGCCCCGCAGAGGCTCATCGCAGGGAAGGGCCCCACGGGATCCAGGGGACTGGGAGAGGCTTCCAGCGCTGGCCTCAAGGACGGAAGTTCAGAAATCGTCTCCGAAAACAGACCAAACAGATCAGTGAACTCCAGCCTGAGGGAGCCATGAAAACAGAGGCGTGGTCAGTAAGAAAGGGCAGGTGCGAAGAGACTCCATCTGCCCGTTCATTCGTTAATTCAACATCTATCAGGGACCTGGCATCAGCCAGGCCCTGGTCCAGGCACTGGAGGCAGAGCAGAGCGGGGAACAATGCAGACTTTCCCAGAGCTCAGAGATAGATCAACTCCATCGATTAAAAAATATCAGAGAGTGAGGAGTGACAATCAGAACAGGGCAGGCGAAGGGCTAGCCGGTGGCATTCAGGCTGAGATCGGTGGCGTCCACCACAGGAAGGAAGGGTTCCTGGAAGGAGGAAGAGCAGCAGCGGGGCCTCGGGGCAGGAATGACCTTGACCATCTGCAGGAGAGAAGTGTGGCCAGAGCATCGGGGGGAGGGGAGCAGGGCTCACAGGGAGGATGGATGGAGAGGGAGCAGCAACAATGGGCCGCCTAAGTCAGGGTAAAGAACTCCGATTTTGCTTCAGGTGAGCTGGGAGGCTGCGGAACGCTCAGGGTGCGGGGTGGACAGGCCCTGATTCACGGTTTCGAAAGATGACACCGGGCCCTGGGTGCTGACGCTCAGCCAGGAGGGACGCGGCGACTCCTGGGAAGAAGCAGGTGTCCTTACCTGCCCAGGTGAGGCGGCGGCAGGAACAGGGAGAAGGGGGTGGTTCGAGATGTCCCGAATCTGAACTGCAGAACTAGCGGGTGACCTTGGCCTGAGCTCCGAAGACGAGGGTGAAAGAGAAGGCCAAGGCTTTGCCACCTAGTGGCTGTTGTTTCTGAGATGGGGAGGCATGCTTTGGAGAAGAATTCTAGTTTGGCCGAATTAAATGTGAGATTTAACGGTAACATAAGCACTTGTGCTAAGATGTTAGGAAGGAACATGCACACTTTGTTTGGAAAGAGAAAAAGAAAAATAAGGCAGTAACTGGAACCGTAGAGTAAGCTTTTTCTGTGTTCAGATCAGAAATATTGGAACATTTTTACAGACTTTTCTCCACCCGGAATATATGTTACAATTCATAGCCATTTCTGTTAGGGAAAGACATAGAACAATTAACGGTAAGAAACTCAAGAAATTTCAAAAAGAAGAGAAACCCAAGAAATGAAAATTAAAATAAGACTGTGATATTTTTCACTCTACAGAAGAGTGGGAAAAATTTAAAATGTCAAATAATACCCAGTGTTGACACGGATGTGGGGAAATGGGCACATTCACATCCTTTGACAGAAGTGTAAATTAGTACAACACTTTCTGAAATCCGTTGGGAGTCCCTATCAAAGCCATTGGATGGAACGACCTCATTGGAAATGCATCCTGGGAAGAAGCAGGTGCCCTTACCTGCCCAGGTGAGGTGGCAGCAGGAACAGGGAGAAGGGGGTGGTTCGAGATGTCCCAAACCTGAACGGGCAGAACTAGCGGAATCATGCCCAGAAATGGGCAAAAATGCAAGTATGAGGATGTTCGAGGCCCCCTCTTCGGTCTTAATAAGTAAAGAAGTCAACCATTTTACATCTACATAGAGAAATACTTTGTGAACACCCTGACATGGAAAGAAATTTGTATTTTAGGTGGAGGAAAGGAAAATTGCATGGTCATCTGCAGCATGTGGCCCCGGTTGTACGGCGAATATTTACATTTGTCTCTGCGTAAGCGCAGTCTTGAAGCGTGAGAAAGAGCGAGGCAGGCACACTTCGGGTTGTTCTCTGGGGCCAGCGCAGGACATGCAAAGGGGAAGGAGACACTTCCTTTTCACCGTGTGCATTTCAGCAAGGTTTGAATTTATGTAACGAGAAAGATCACTTTCAAAAAGCGACATTAGCAATTAAAAGTAAGCATTAGCAATTTAGACAAGACAGAACACGAACTGTGGAACACAGGGCACTAAACTAATGCGCTAATTTCTTTGAAGTGTTTCTATACTTAGAAACGTGAAATACGAGTCTCGGAAGGAACCTGTCCTACGGGACCAATCAGATTCACAATCAAAGTTGGATAGAAAAGGTGCTGATGGCCGCATTCCTTATAATAGCGAAAAATTTAAGGAAACTTACTTGATATTAGAGTAATCATTTCATTAATCATACTCAAATATACCATAGCATGTAAGACAGCATCCAAACTGTTTTTGAAGATAATCGCACAGCACGGAGACACGTCTTCAACATGGGCTAAGTATAAAAAGCCAGATGCAAATGACTCCACATGGCATGTTCCCAGGTGTGTATACACATACATAAATGCACTAATCCATTAAATTAGCATTAGGAGAAAGTAAGCCAAAATGTTAACAGCGATTACTTCTTGGTAAAAAAAAAAAAAATCAGAATTTCATGTATTCTTTTTATAATTCTAGTTTTTCTAGGTGTTCTTCAGTGAGCATGTGCGTTCCTTTTATAATCAGAATGTTTTAAATAAGAGAAGAAATAATACGTTTGTACACCCATTTGTCCCAGAGTTTTGGGGGGTTTTGTGCTGTCCTTTTGCTCGGCCTGAAAAGCCGCTGAAGGTGACTCCGCTAACAGGGAGGGGCCTCAAGGACACAGCTGCCTCGCACACCTTCGCCGCTGCCCGGTTTTCCCACAGTCCCACCGTCTTCTGGAGGCTGAGATCCATCAATTTCCGGGGCACCGGCAGCCCCTCCCTGGTACCCGGGAGATACCTAAGCCCGCACTCCAGGCAGCATCTGTTAACACAACAGAAGTTCATTCCTCAGCAGAAATCTAAATGGATGCAATTTACTGGGGCCAAACGCTGACAGCATCACAGGGGTCCAAGTCAGGTGCACACACATGCCACCCCAGGGCCCACAGAAGCCCAGGCTGTGCAGAGGACACCTGGCCCACCCCTACCCTAAGCCCTGAAGCAAGTCAGGTCCCAGCAAAAGTCGGGTCATTCCGCAGACATCCCACACCGATTTCCACCAGCTCCCCCCAGCCACAGCCCTCGCGTGGCCCAGGGGGAGGTCCCCGCAGTTCAAAGGGCTGCAAGGTACACTTCGAACAGCCTCAGCGTAAGTCAGCCACAGCCACGGACGCAGACCGACCCAGGCCTGTCTCCAAAGCCTCCCTGAAGAGCCCCTGGTGGAGCCAACAGCACCTGAATCGCAGAGGCTTGATTATCTCTGAATTCACATCCTTCAACTCAGCAAGAGCACTATGTTACCAAATGTTAACATTACTCCACCTTCAAAAGTCACCGAGTATCGGGTAGCAAGCCAAGCACTTGACACTGATTACATAATTTTATCATTATGACATTCTATGAGACAGGATGCTGTTGGATCCCCATTTTACAGATGAGGAGCTGGGACTCGAAGAGGGTAAGAAATGTGCCAAAGTTGCACAGCACGTAGGTGGTGGGGCTGGGGTTCGAACCAGGCTCCGGTCCTCATCGCTGCCAGTGTGGGGAGCCATGGTGACGACCACATACAGCACCCTTTCCTCCCCCCTCGGTACGCAGTTAGCTATCAACGAACAGCACCGTCGTCCTTAGACCTGTCGTGTAGGGCTTCAGGAAGAGGGAAGGAAGAGCAAAGCCTTCCAGAGACTTCTGCCACTACCCATGTCTCAGCTCCTCTCTCTCGTCCCCCACAGTGCAAGGCAATGTCTTGCCGAGCTCGGATGGCTCCGGAGAAGGAGGAATCCAGAGCCCTAGCCAGGGGTCAAGGTGACCTGTGTGAGTGGCCTCCCTGTACTGGTCCGGGGATAATGATTTCCACCCTTGCAGCCTTCATGTGCTGCTCATCAGCATTAACTGGCGAAAGGCGTTTCAAACTCTGGGTCCTGCATCTCTTAGTGCTTCGTTACAATACGGCATCTGCTCAGGACAAGTACGTGGGGCCCAGGGAAGAACCCTCTCCTAGCCCTTCAGGAAGGGTTCCCCCAGGACTTGCGCTCGCTCGCTCCTTCCTGCAACGCAAGAAACCCCACAAGCGGTCATTTCCTCTCTCTCTCTTGTTTCTTAATCAAGGGGTGCGATAGAAAGATAAAGAGCCATTTTTAAATTGTGAACTTTTTTCCCTTCTGGAAACATCGTAACATCACGCATCACATGGAACAGATGTTTCTGTGTGGCCTGGTCACATGCCCTGACGTCACAGTATGTTCTAGTGTCGTTGTTATAGGTGCCATTGGATGCTTGGCCTGTGAATGTGTGACATGTCACAGAAGCCACTGCCTGCCAAACAACTGATCTTCAACCATGGGACACAGGACAAACACCCCTTTGTGTGTCCCCGCCCCCTCCAATGAGAGGTGAGGTTTCCCGAGGCCCCTCCTCACAGCATCTTCGGTGGGACTCTCCGCGTTGCCACCACGGCAAAAACAGCAGCATGGCGAAGATGGTGCAAGTGAGGGCGCTGGCCCACACCCAGGGCGCTCCAGAAGGACATCCAGGCACGCTCCACTCCACCGGTCCTGAATACCTGAGCAGGTGCATCCGGATCTCTGTCCCGATGGCCCCTCCGAAGAGGGGCTGAGTAGCTCCCACACCCACCTCCTCCCTCCCCAGCTCCACACCCAGCTCCTCCCTCCCCAGTTTCTTTTTCGGTCAAAGAAAGCCCTAGAAAAGCTTTAGAACCCATACGTCCTCGGCATCTCTGAGCTGTCACAGAAGTCACAACTAGCCACTTGGCATTCACCCCAGATCCTAAACTGGGGAAGCATTCCAGGCCTTCCCGTCTCAGCAAAATCCTTCTGGGTGTAGCCTGAGGACCATCTCCTACCCCTGCAATTACCCCGGGCCCTGCTCCGAGACCGTGACCCATCCATGTCCCCTCAGGCCCCCGCTGGCTGGCTCGCTCCCAGGCGTGGCTTCCGGGAAGTTGCTGAAGGACAGATCCCAGCGGAAAACCCAAGATTCAAGGAGGCCTCAAGGTTAGAGCGTTAACCTGAGCGAGGGGCGGAAATCCGGAGACTTGTCCCTCCATCGGGATGAGTCAGAGCAGCTTCCAGGAATAGGCAGCTGATTGTCTCTGATCACCGCCCGCTCCGAGACTCTGTGAGGGCACGGTGACCTCACGCGTGTTCTCAGCCCCAAAATATTTGCCTCCAACCCTTTTCCGACTTCTCTCAAGCTGTCATAAACTCAGCTTCAAAGGGTTTTTTTTTTTTTTCCCTTAAATGTGACAACAGAAAAATCAGTGCTAAAATTCTACTTATAAATGTGTTTGTGAATTTGTAGCTCTCTCCGGGGCTACTAGTCATAAATCCAGAGTACAGAAAGCCTTCTTTCTGGCGAGGTTCCCGAGAACGCCAACGGCAGTCTGGACGGTGAAGCGCTACGCCGGCAGGTAGGCAAACGCTACGGGAGAGCCTTCAGCGATCACATCGGACACGGAAGACAGGAAGATTCTGCAATGTCTGGAAAAGGACAAACTCGGGCTTGCATGGGCGAGGAGAGGAGAGAGGGAGGGGGGAGGGAGGGGAAAGAACGACCTTCATGGTAATTACAGACCAGTCAATGAAAGTTGGAGGTTTGATTACATATCAGAGTCCCTTGCATTCCAGGGTCCCTTCGCAAGTGCACACGGAGAATCGCGATGGTGAATGTGAGAGAAAATCCTCTCGGATCCACTCCACCTCCTTCTCTGACTCCGATGAGCCTCGGGGATTCGGGCCGGGCCATGGGCACCAGTTCTCAGGGCCTCGGGAAGAGTGTTGGAAACATGCAGTAAAAATGTTTGGAAACAGCAGAGAGAGGCGATGGCCTAGGAGATTCAGACGGGCTCTCCATGGCCCGTGGGGACAGGGCAAATTACGGGTGTCCGACAGAGTGGAGGGCGGAGGGCGCTGGACGGCTGTCCTTGTGGTTTCCTGTCCGGATGGGTGAGGAAGGGAGGTCCAGCTCGAACGCTAGCGTGACCTAGACTGGCCCTGAGGAATGTGACAAATCAACCCCGAAGCCACGATGAAATGTCACCCTGACACAACTCCGTGCAGAAGGAACCAATTCGGAACGCACCGCCCGTCCCGAGGAGCAGGAGGCCATAACCGCAGCCTGCACGGAGCAAATCAGGGCAACTACACATGGCCAGGGAGGGCGCAAGGTGGCCTTCTCAGACCCCATCTGACCACCAACATTCCAAGTAAGCAGGTGGGTGCCTACGAGGTACTTGTCAGTGTTCAGAAGACCTCATTTGCTTACAATTAAGTATTCCTTCCGAAATTTGCTTTACCGTTATTGATTTCCTAACTACATTGTCATAGATAACGCAAAGATAAACATCAAGCGAGCCCCAGTGAATCACTTCCGATTTCTAATTAATGTAAAAGGAATCGGCAGGTGCCTGAATACACAGAGAGGGAATGCCAGCTCTTCCCTAAGGTACATACATTCTCTCGGGACTCCAGTCCTGAGAAGTTCTGAGAAAATGGGCTGCAAAGACAAATGCAATACTGATAATTATAATAACAACCACATTGGTAGCAACGATGATTCTCCCGCAGACAGACACACACACACACACACACACACACACACACGTTACTTTGTGCCAAGCACTGTTCTAAGAACCAATATATTCAGGAACCTCAGCAGACTCCAGGTCCCCTACCTATACGCAGAGACAGGGATACTTTATTCTCCGATGGGCCCTGTAACAAAAGAACCTCCTCAGCGTCGATCAACCTCTTCCACGCTAAATTAATTTCACAACGGAACCTTGTTCCTTCGTAGCCCCTATTAATGACAGCGGTGAGATGCTGAGGTAGACTCGTTAATCCACCCCACAGACATGTGTGGGATACCTCTTTACACCAAGCCCTGAACTAAGCAGGTGTTTGAGAGAGAATAATAGAGAACTAAAAATCCAAGACACGCTTTAAGAGAATAAACAAAGAAAGGATACGATGCAGCCTTATTTTCACTTGCACCTGGGGGTACGGTGGACACACGCTCCACGGAGACTGAGAAGTCCTGCCCTGCTGGGGCCGCCCGAGTCCACGGGCGTCCGCGGTCTACCACACTCGTCTGCAGACACAGCGGGAAAAGTTGTGAGAACCCCTGTCCCTCGAAACAAAAATTTATTTTAATTACCTTTAAGTAAAGACCCTAAGTGATCCAAATGCACATCAGGTGCGAAGGCAGTGGGTCCAGCTGCAAGGGAACACCCTTGTCTAACTGCATACAAGATCTCACAGGCCACTGACGGAGGTGTCGGACCCGAAACCCGCCCGAACGGGGCTGAGCGCCTCGTTACCGCAGCCGGCCAGCGTGGCTCGAGGCGGGGCCTTGGATGAGTATACGTCCAGAACTTCATTCCTTTAACTGGGTTAGTGAGGAACAGCAGATTGTGTGTGTGTGCACACGCCTGTGTGCGCACGCCTGTGTGTGTACTTGCACATGTGTCTACATGCATAGACAGAAAGGAGGAAAGTGTCAAAGGTCATTAGGCTGCAAAGGTCAGCCTAATATGAAATGTCAAAGCCAAGGGCAGCTCTCAGCTTCCATTCAGGAAACACAGAGAACAGGAAGAAGGAAACATTGTCTATAATTGCCACGAGGCTTGGCGTGCGTGCGTACTGGACAGAATTTGCACTCTTGATTGTGCCTGTTACCCGAACCGCGGCCATTTCCATTTCCCCAACACAGTCATCGAGAAAGCTGAACTCCGACTGAGAACCAAAATGTCAGTCTCCCCATTTTCTTAAACGGTGCCAGAGCTCTGACCTTTTTCATCTAGAATCCTTTCTCCTGTTCAGTTCCCACAATTAAGGATGACCCTTCAGGCTGCCCGTCTGGGTCAGACGCCACTCTCTGGAGCCCACTCGGCTCTGCAGACGGACTCGGGGGGGCCCTCAGGAAGGCACTGAGTGTCTGTGAAAAAGCCGTCCCAGGGAACAGGGTGCCATGTCCTCATCAGCCCCAACCGTAGCATGAGACCCCTGAGCACAGTTGTTCTGGGTCTTCAGCTGGGGAGGGGACCACACACACCGCCGGGGGTAGAGTCAGCATGACCATGAGCAAACACACAAACCACTGGGGGCTGTGTGTGTGGTTTGCACAATCATATATGCACAATCATCACATGAACTCCGCTTCTATCTTTGAAGACCGAGACTAGCTACTGGTTTGGCCCCAAAGCCTCCTCACTGCCCCCCCCCCGCAAAGCCTCCAATACACATACATCCATGCACCCCCACTCCCCCGGGGGTCTGTTGGCATCTGATCTTAGCCATACGCCACCTTCATCAAAACACCGAGGGGGGACCCTGTGCACTGCTCAGACCCCTGCTGTCTGCAGGCCAATCATTCAGCTCTGCGTGCATCAAAGACATTATCTGCTGCTTTTTCTGTAGCCACCAAGGGCTCGAAAGAATATGATTTGACTGAGTAAGTCTCAACTCACGCAGTTGTTAACTACTCATATGATCTGTATGGGCCCCAAAATGTTTGGCTCGCAGGTGTGGTCACGACTGCATTTTAGAACCTTTGTGGCCGTGATGTGCCGTCCCCAGAACAATGGGGGAAACTCTGGCCGTAGCTGCCCGCGCACACGACCAAAGTCAGCCCCGGAGAGTCGGTCCTCTGTTGATCGAAGAAGAGCTTGCAAGTGCCCTGCAGAGTCGGGGGAAAGAGCTTGCGTTTGGCTGCCACGTTTTCTGGGCTTTTGTGGCACCTGTCCTCTTCGGGGAGGGAAGGATGGAGCCCTGCGGCCCGCAGCACACCCACCAGCGCTGGGAGCCCACTCCTGGCCGGACCGCGTTCTGTCCGATAGCTGACACCGCGGAAGGGAGGGGATGGTTCATACGAGAAAAGTGAATTTCTGGAACACTCACTGCTAGGTAACATTTCCTGCCCTGCTCCATGGTCAGCCCCTACCCCAGCCTCTCTCCTGCACGCCCCCTTACATCCGCCCAGTTACAAGAATCCAAATTCCCTATCCTTTCTTGCGAACTGAATACACACTTTTGCAACCCGCTAACCTGAAAACAGGCCCTAAACGGCCAGTGGGTCTGAGAACGGGCAGGGTTCCTCCTTCTTGCCACCCACAACTCTAAATAGGTCTTTTGAACACTCATCTCCAGTTCTCAGCGCTGTTTCCCTCATGGTTGAGGGCAGTCTCGTTCTCTCCTTGGCATCTTCTATCTCCTCACGGTATCCACCCCTCTTTCGAAATCCTAAGCCTCCCCGCATAAAAAGCAAGCCCCGTATTCAACGTGAAAGTATGTGCATGGCACAATTGTTACAGTGGATAAATTCCATGCATGAAAATCTGATTCTCACACTCTTTGCAGAAGCTTTGTTGCCTCGGAATCATTTCCGAGAAATTGGAAAATCTTAACAAAAAAACCTAAGGAAACCCAATGACTTCTAACTAGGGTATGAATTTGAGGGGGGGAAAAATAGGTGTCTGGGTGGCAGGGGCTGGGAGGGGGAGGGAACTCGAAGCTGGAAGCCGAGCTGAATGAGAAGGGGAGAATAAGTCAGCGAACGTCCCCCGGGTGTCACGGAGGGATCCCCGTCAGGGTGACCGTATATGTTAGTGTGTTATCAGTGCCCCGTCCTTCCTTGATCTTGAACAGAGAGCTGTGTCTCACCAAGCCTGGTCTCCTCAAATGAATTACAAACAGAGTCCGGATGTCCTTGCTGTCAAGTGGAGTGAAGTTCATTTCCAAATGTCCCTGGGTTGTTTCGAAGAGCTCACACCACTTTTCTTCCTATTGGCCTGGATCCCGTGGATAATTTATTTAAAAGACTTAGCTGGCCCCTGATGGCTGGAGCCCATTTTAATCTCTAAATTGACCACTCTTCTCAATTCAATTTAGCAATGAACAGGCTGGATGTTTCAGACTGAAGCAGTGACTTCATCCGCTAACCTTGGCCCGGGGGTCTGAGCGAAGCCTGGTTCGTGGGCGGCAGCCTTGACCTCGCTCCTCAGAGTCAACCCCACAGAGACCAGCAGAGGTCCTGCGCCTCAGTGTCTGGTCAAGAGGTTGGTGAGACATCAGCCAAGTAATCCATTTAGGTGGAATGTCGTCATGAAAACAGGAATGCACCGCGCGGTGATTACCATGCCAGCAACTCCAGGGGACACGGGAAGAGTCACCGTGGCCGTTTACGGTGCATTAAGGGAATGAGGCACTGCCAAGTTCGTATTAATAAAGCACGATGAATTCTTAAATGGAAGGCTAAACAAAACCCATGCACAGGCAGAGAAAAAAATTCCAGCAGAAAGGATTGGGTGGGTATGTTTGAGCTGAGACTGTAGAACCTACAAATTCTGAACAAAGTCACTTGCAAAGACAAGAAAACCCACGAACATTCCTCCTGTTCCCACAGATTCCACCGCTAGTTCAAGACCCAAGGAGCTCCAGAAACTTAAATAAGACGGCGCACAATTAACGAGCACAAACTCCAGCTTCATGTTAATTAGTTTTGATTAAAAATATTTCCCTCTGCTCATCTCCAAGGGTTGGCTGCCAGTGCCCCACCCACCTCGTCGATGACCTCCCTGCATGGTGTGCCTCACTGCTGCAGCTGAACGGCAACGCGCACCTCCAAACAGCACCTGGGTGGCCCGTTAGGGAGGGGCAAGGAGGAAGCTTGTAATAACGCAGGACGGAGGAAACAAACGCAGATGCTGTACTTCACCCACGGAGATGAGACCCATGGGGCAGGGGCATCGTCTCAGACCATCAAATTATTAGTCAAAAGTTTCACCCTAACTTATCAAACATGTGCCCCACCTTTCCAAGGTGACCACTGTAGTGGGGCTGGAGCACCAGAGATCAGGAAATTGGAGGGTTAGACGTGAAATTGCTTCCACCACCCGCCGAGCTCTGTGGCGCGCCCCCTTCAAGGAAGTGAGGGACAGCGCTAGGGCAGCAGAGGGCAGCTCGGTGACGTTGGGAGGAGGGGACTCTGCTCTCTGGGGATGAGAGGCAGTGCTGTCAAACCGCAAGTGGACGGCGTGAAAAGGGAGCGGGCAGGACTCACCGTCGGCGGCTCCTGCCGCATCCGCGAACGCAGCCCAGGGGAGCCCGACCAGACCTCAGCTGCGCCCCACCTCTCCAAACGGCCTCGCCTACTGGCAGCTGCTCTTCCACGTGTCAGCAGCATGGTCTACGGCGTGTTCACGCACACCCGTCTTGAGAAGGGGCAGCGAGGGGCATCCATGTCCAGTCTCTCGCCTAAGCGGGAATGTTAACAGTCGGTTTTCTCAAACACGACGGGACCGCTCCCGTCTTCAGCAACAAAAACGCTCGCCTCTGTTGCCAGTCAAAGCTGTCACTCAGGGCTGGTACGCAGCAGCCTGTCACCTGGCTGTGCTGGTGAGCGCTCCGTCCACTCGGCCTTACCTGTGCAACCGGCTGTCCCCCGAGCACCCGAGCAATGATTCTCAGCGGGTGACAGCTGTGGGCTGGGAGATCCTATATGTTTCCGTGGGAGCCACAGTGGCTTGGAAGGTCAGTCCTCAAATGGGGCCCATTTGTCACTGGAGACAAAGGCAGCGCCAAGGTCTTTTCAATTTCTGTGGAATTAGGCGGTTGTGTCGAGGTGGTAACGGGGAGCACTCGAGCAGGTTTCTTTATTTTTTTGTAAAAAAAAAAGTATGGTCAAAGATTTATATCTTTAAAAATTCATGAAACATTGATCCAGCAGTAAAGCTTTAATGAGATTTGTAAAACAAATGCTGAAGCAAAAGTTATGGCTGTGGGAAAAAAATCCTTATCGAGGGGATTTTATTGTTTTAAAATTGAGTATTCCCCCTAGAATTATTTTTAATGAATGAGATGATAGGCCTCTAAGGTTAGAAAGAGAGGTAACAGAGGGTGTAATAAAAATAATGCTTTTTAATATGTTTGTTTATTCAAGAAAATTCCAAGAAACTTAACATTATTGCTATTGACAGTTTGCAGCTATTGATTAAGCACAGCAATTGGGCTCATAATATAAATGTTGCTCCAATTACGGACACCTAGGAAGAGAAATCATAGACATATGAAAAAGTGCTTTTTTTCCTTTAGATTGGTAATTTCTTTCCTTGTTTGATTTTTTTATTCCACCCCCCCTTGCCTCTGCTATCTGACCTCTTACTTTCTTCAGAGAAGCAGCGTTTACCGACTGACGTAATTCAACGCAGAGCTTTCTCCATGGACCCCATAATTGGGGCACAAGCCAATATGGATATATTCAGCGAAAATGTTGTTTGACTTGGCCAATGTGTTAGGAAAATGTAAACCTTTTCCCTGCATCTGGCTTCTTTTACTTAACATTGCATCCTGGAATTCTCTGTCCACGGGATAGAATTCCTTCTACTGTCAAGCTACAAAATATCGCCTGGTATGGTATGGAGATTCTATAAGGTGCCAGCTCCCCAGATATCACCGAATCGACTTGCTAATAGTGCGCCAAAACTGAGTTTCTTGCTCAGTGGCATAAGGGGGAGGCCAGCTCAACAGGGTCCTGAGGCGTCTCACTCAGGGAGGGACCGGCAGCGTCTGGAAGGATGTTTGTTGATGAGATGCTGAAGCCTGGGCAAGGCCTTCCATTCTGAGGCTTGGTGAGTTTGGGTAAGGGTCATAAAATAATAATTTTCTGTTTCCAGTTCTTGCAAAGTAGCCCCTCCCTTAGCAGCTTTGTAGGGGTACAGCTGACATACAATAAACTGCACCTACTTCAACGGGGCCGTGTTATAAGTCTCGACACACATACAGACTCGTGACTCCAGTGTCACAGGCAGGATGGCAAGCGTGTCCATCCCCGTGGGTCAAGGACCGGTCTTTGTTGCCTGGGACCCAGGGTCCAAAAATCCGTTGTTTCATTGGTTTCACTGGGTTGGTTTCCCGCAGGGGGGTCAAACTCGTTTCCGTCATTCCAGAGGAGGAATGCCCTACTATCATTTGGGATTGAAGGCCGCAGGCAGGCAGTGATTTTGAAACAAGAGGTCTAGGGAATAAATGGTAGTTTGATACTTTCCATTGAATAATTTTACATCTTTCCGAAAGTTACTTGCAACGTTTTTCTCTCTGCCCAAAAATGTTCCTGAAAGAACAAAAATACGTCCGCAGAGACCGTGTAACAGCAAAGTGACCCGAAGGCAAACGGTTAGCTGTGCGGGTACACGGACGCTTCTGGCTCCCAGCGTCCCCCTCGCGGACCTTCTTCAGCCTGAGCTGAAGGAGGGACGGTGAGCGACACCTGTGGATGGGGGGGTTCACCCACGCTCGCCGCAGCCAAGGTCGCCGATGGCCCACGCACATCCAGGCACGGCTGCGTCGGCTTACGTCCAAGGGCAGGTTTTCCTGCTCCTTCTGTTGGGGGCCGTTGGGCGGGTCATCTGAGGTCCAGCAGCTGCACCGCAGCACTCAGGACCAGAGGCCGCACGTGCACCCACGGCAACCCCGAGCAAACCACCGGAGACGGGTGAGACCGCATCAGTCGTCTCTCCTCAAGGGGCTGAACGCGGCCCGGTTCAACCGGGAGACCCCGTTCTCCATCCGCAGAGGCGGCCGCACCAGTCCAGGGTGACCAGCGGAACTGTTGCTGCTGTGATTCGTCCGCTCGTGTTTCCAGCTCATCTGTTGACATTGAAGACTCCAGAGGGCCCTCAGGAGTACAGTTGTAACATTTTTGGCCCCCGCCGTATTCCACAAATCTCTCAAGAAAGTGTCATAGGGCCTTAGTGGGGCGAACTATTCTGTCGGCCAGCCCCGGAATCATGGCAGGCAGGATTCTCCTGAGTTGCGGGGCCTCTGGTAAAACATAAAATGAAGACACTTGAGGAGAGAGGAAAACGGTCCAGAAATTGGGGGTTATTAGTTTGGGTTCTTCCATCAAGCCCCCCTTTTTCTCCTTCTTGAGTTAAACTACGAAGTGACGTGTATTCCAAGAGGAAAAGCTGAAGGATGAAAGGGACCCGGAGCGCCTGTCCCGAAGGCGGGGTCCGTCTTCCAAAGTCAGGGGCTCCGACCCAGTTTTCAGTAACAGCCAGTGTGCGCTTGCGCCCCAAACCCAACACCAGTCACCGAGAAACACTCGATGAGCTGTTTTTGGCCAAAATACCCCTTCAGGATTGTCAAATAGTGTGGCAAGGAATTGGTGCCGCTCATCGAGAACAGTTCGGTGCCAGGCAATGGACTTTTTTGGTATAGAAATTACTAGTTAGGTCTCAAGCAAACTAAGGGTCATGTGCCTTATTGCAAGGTTGTGAAGGGGATGTAGTCTCCAAGTGTACGCCTTCTCACCCCTATTCCTCTCCCAGGTCCACTCCTGTGAAAACTCGGTTACCAAAGCTAACTCTCAAAAAGGCTCCCACACGTGGTTTTGGTGGAGGTACACACTCCCTTTTCTAGATACATAAAAGAAGGTTTTTTAGAGTTCTAGCTATTGTGGTGTTTGCCAAACAAAAAGTCACTGAATGGTGAGTCCAGTTACCCAGAAAAGCAACTGACTAATTACAAGAAGTAAGAATTAAGGGAAGCTAAATGTGTAAAAACCCAGTAGTCAGGTTTGGTGGTGTGTTTTAGCAAGTACATTATTGGGACAATGCACTCCTTAGTCACTTAGGAGTGACTAAGAGTGCAAAAAACAATGTTAAGAATTGAGCCTTATAAATTTAACCCAGCTAGAGAAGAAAAAAATAGCCAGAAAAAGAAAAACAAAACATGCCCTGGCTGGCATGGCTCAGTGGGTTGAGTGCCAGCCTGTGAACCAAAGGGTGGCTGGTTTGATTCCCAGTCAGAGCACATACCTGGGTTGCGGGCCAGGTCCCCAGTTGGGGGCATGCGAGAGGCAACCACACATTGATGTTTCTCTCCCTCTCTTTCTCCCTCCTTTCCCCTCTCTCTAAAAAGAAATAAATAAAATATAAAAGGAAAAGAAAAACCAAATAAAATGCAGGCGAAAGCTTGGTGGTCTGCACCCTTGTTCTGTGGCCTTAGGTGGGAGATGTCCACACCTCGGGCGATCGTCAGCTCGATCTGAAGCCCTGGGCGGAAGCAGTCTCTTCTGAAGTTCCGCCACCTCGGGAGTGCTCCCAGAACCTCCGCTTGCGTCTCCAACGGAGCAGGTCTTCTAGCGAGCTGAGGATAGCTTTTGCCACTTTAACAGATACACAGGAATCCAAACACCGATCCCTTGGATGTTTATTGCTGTTCTAGTTGTTAATAGCACTTGTCGTCTTCCTTTCGGTTGGGTCTGGGGGCTGCACTTGTTTGATATCTAGGTGTTAGACACTACGAAGTTGGTTTAGGAGAATGTTGGGAATAGCACTTGTTGATACAACTGGGTATATTGCCTGAGTTCCTGGGGTAATTGACCATGTCTGCTTGCAGAAGCATGGGGCTCAGCACTGGAAGTGATGGCCACAAATATTCAGATCTTCCTGTTGCTAATTCATGGGCGAAGAGCTGATGAGTTCTGAAGGCAACCCACCTCATGGTCAGGAGAGCCAGCACCTTAGATCTCAGAAGTCCTAGACTCCCTGAGAGTTCTGTGAAACTGGAGTTTAGAATTCTCTTGTTCTTTCTTCCTTCCCTGAAGATTGGAGATGGTACGGACAGTCAAAAATGCTGAGCAAATGACAGGGCTTTTAAAAGCTGTTTAATAATCGTCCCGATGAAATGGAATTCCCTGTCACTTGGGAACTAAGTCATAACCCCCCCAGTGGGGGCCGCAAAGAGGTTTTGCTACTGGGAGAGCTGCACCATTTCAGACAGGAAAGGCCTCTGTCCATCCTTAAAAATAATCAAACCACGTTCAGAAGAAATGCTGAAAACCCATTGCAGAAGGCAGTGCTGTGAAATGGACTTGGCGCAAAGGGGCGGGGAGGTGTACTTGGGCCCCACCTTTACGCACGTTCACAGCTTTACCGGACGTCCGCTGGTGGCGATGAGACTTCTCAGAGACGCCCCTGCAGCCTCAACTGTTGCGGTAAATGTCCCCATCAACGCTGATGAGTACATTTTTTCCATCCTGCGGTGGGGAATTTCATGTAAACACTTTTCACGAGCTTCCGTTTGAAGTGCTCTCCCTTCGGATCCTATCCCGTGCATCCGTCACACCTTCCCTGCAGCTGTCCGAAGACTCAGTCTCCCGGGCGGCGTGAGGGTCAGGACCTCCCTGCCTGACACGGCGAGGAGCCAGGCATGTCCTCCGGTCCCAGGTTATTCCCTTTTGCGCCGGCACCTACTTTTGTAACCACCTCCGAGCGCACGAACAGCCACCGACTTTGCTGACTATCCTTAATTGGGGTTCCCACTAAGGTCAAGAAGTATCTTTGTTTATGAAGCATTAAAAAATCATGAACTTTGCCAATAGCCTAACTACTTCCAGTGAATACATCAACCTTCTTACCTCTATTCTGCCCATCTGAGCAGATTTTGCCTCTGATGCGTTGTCTTTTTCCAGGGGTGAAAAAGACACCCCTGGAAAAAGGGGTGTTTTTGTTTCAGCTTAACTCATCTGAAAGTTTTCTTGTGTCCACCTTAAGATCCAACCCATCAATAACCAAGAGTAATTCTACAGTTTCTAAAGGTGCTCCTAATAAATATGTATTAGAGATATAAACATTCACAAACAGAGGTTGGGGACTCATGAGTTTCCCCTGTAGTAGAATTCAAAGGATTAATAGACGTATGAGGACATGGGAAAAGTTACGGGATTGAGGTGTAAGCCTGTCTGCAGAGCAACACTGTGTCTTGTTAGTGACCAACCAAGGTGGAACGAACACTCTGACAGACCAACAGAACCAAAGGAGACCCCCCAGCCGCATCAGTCAGCAAAGTCTCCACGGCCCAGCTGCCGCAGTGGTGCCCACGAACCGTGTGGGTAGGATTTTGCCGATGTGTCAAGTGCGTCAAGAGAAACGCCGTAGAAAGCTCTTGGTCGCTGACGGTCCAATGGCAGCTGAGTCAGAACACGAAGAGCTGCTCTCTCTTGGAAAAATGTAGACATGATGATGCGGGCACAGAGTGGGAGTTGATAAAGGGCTAAGTTTAACTCACAGCCTGTTCATGTGTGGGTCTGCAAGAGGTCCAGTGACTCAGGACGTGGTGACTTCATGCAGTATGACAATTTCAGCAACGTTGGGAACCCGCTGTCCACAGCAACAAGTGAGACCCAGAGAACTTCTTAATTGTGGCATAGTTACTGGTGGGATGAGTTTTGAAGTTTCTGTACTCTGTGTTAAGTGAGGGATTTACCTCCTGAGGATACAGCATGTCCCGGGTCGTGAAATTGACTGTGACGAAATTACAGCTTCCACTTGGAAACCTCTGCCCTTTCTGAGCTAAAATAGGAGGTGGGCAGATGGGCTCTGTCTTAGAACACAACAAAGGTTATCTACACGTTGGATCAGAATAAACCAAAGAGAAATGGGAGGTGTTCAGGTCCCAGTGAAGCAGGCGATGCCTCAGTAAATCCTTGGGGCATACCAGTCTAGGGACAGTGCTGATTTTCCCAAGAGAACCAGACAAATACTTACTACGTTGCCATAAGGGAGCACGCAAGAAAGCAAACACAATGCACAACTACAGAAGAAGCGCTTAGTAGGCAGCAAAGGCAAACTGGTACTTGGGTTTGGTACCGCAGGGAAAGCAGGGATGAATATTCTACGCGTGACCCTCGGGGTCACGAACAAACCCACATCCCTGCGCGGTGTCTGTGTCCGTCCTCCTGTGAGTGCTGTGCGTCCTGGTGTTGCTGACGTTGTGTCGCTGGGAAGGTAGGAGAGTTACAACAGCTGTTATAAGGTGTGAGGAGTCCTTGTCCGCTATGCGATCTGCAAGCATTTTCTCATTGCATGAATTTTACTTTCAACAAATGCGCTCACGCAAACGAAAAGACATTCGTAGTCTGTAAGTTTTCCCCACGATGCAAGTTTTCTTATGTCTTCAGAAATTCTAGAAGCTTGGTCGTCTTGTAAAATATTGTTCCATTATTCATTGGTCAAAACAATAGTGACTTCGCCGCATGAAATGCGCACTGTGATCTGAGCGTTAGTACGGAAAGAAAGGCGGCAAGCGGGGAGGGTCTACAGTGATAATAATTCTGCAGGCTGAACTAATAGAAGGCCTGTTATTAGACAATCCAGCCATATAAACACAGTAGACCCTTGTAGTCCAATTCATTAAATAGCCATATGAGCGATTAAAATTTTTTATTAACTTTCCTTTGTGTTATATGAAAATTTCAAAAGAGCAATTATTCTTGTGTCTAATGAGGAACACCAAAAAACCAGCCAAGCCTACATCAAGCACTAAACTTTGTCCCGAGGTTGGTCTGAGCTAAGGGCCACCGAGTCCTCCAGATTAGGTCGAAAGGCCCCGTTCTGAGGTCAGAGCGGGCAGCCCTCGGATATCTGAAAGGGGTGGACGTGGGCCTCGGACCAGCGCAACAGCACCTCACTCCACGCAGCACTTCTGTTCTCTGAAAGCCAGGTGCTCGCTGCGCTGGCCTCGGTCAAGTCTATTTTACACGGACCAGAAGTTTTGCTATTAAAGCTACATTACAGCACATCCTTTCAAAAACAAAGAACGTTGTGTGAATAATAATTGCTCTCCGGTTAGTCTGTACAGTACGGGAAATTTGAATTCTTGAATACCGCATTTTCTTAAAATTGGGGCACGCCCCGCAGAGGGTTGTGAGGTGAACCGCAGAGACTGCCCTGCAGAGATGAGAAGCCAGGAGCAGCGCCCACCAGGGCGCAGCTCCCATCCTCGCGTTCTGAGGACTGTGTGGGCTCTGGTGGGCTCTGGAGAGCATCCAGGGACGAGCAGCTACGATGATTCAGTTCACGGAAACGAAGACCCTTGAGAAAACACTCGCGGATTCGAGCCTATTTAACTTGGAACAGAGGAAGACAAGGCCCTTCTTGTTCACTGCCTTCCAAAACATACACTTGAGGGAACAGGTTCACAGTAAAATAGGAAGTAAAAAAAAAGCATATAGCGGATGGCCATGGCTCAGGACGAATAAATGTGAGCAGCGAATCCAAAGGCGATGGGATGAAGACAGCGATACCTTGGTGAGTGCCTGGTAACATGCATTTCGGTGTAAAACTTCCTTTAATGTCATCACATAGCGTTACGTTGAGTATATAATTATATATAAACGTGCGATACAGTAATAATGTCACCAGCAATATGTAAAATAGGGGGAAAGCGAGGCAGCTTCGCGCCTCAGCAGCATGGACAAGGTGATCTGGGAGGAGAGACCTAATTCCTCCCTCCTTCTCAAGTCACCCCCTGCCTGACTCTTCCCTGCTGCTGCCACCACCCTGCCAGCCTCAAGGACCCCAGCATCATCCCTCCCCTGGAGTAGGGGGGACACCATGCCCTTTCACTTACTGATTGGGCCACACAGATGAGATGACCAGACTCCGTGCCGGTGACTAGGGAGGCAGCTGGGAACAGGCACCATCGCCCTGCGCTCCCTGCCTGGCCGTATTTGCAGAGATGACCGTAAGGAGGTGTGACACGTGCAGAAGGGGCAGACAGAGACAGGAGGAGGGTCCTGTGTTTAGGGCGCAAAGGAGACCTCCTGGTGGGAACGACACTGGTGCTGGGTGAGGGACGTGCTGGGTGAGGGACGCGCTGGGAGAGAGGCCCCCAGACACGAGGAAGAATGCCTGGGGTGTTCACGGAGCTGAAGTTGGAAAAGGGGAGGAAGTGACAGCGCTGGAGAGCTGGGGACGGTTAGGTCGCAAAGGAGACACCAGTGCTACAGCCGAGTCTGCTTGTTCATCCTCAACAAGCTCTGAGGGGAGATTCTGAGCAGACAGCGACGTGGTAAGAGCTGCCTTTCCGAGAGAGGAGAGACGCCCCCGGTTGCCACGTGGAGAGCAGATAGAAGCAGAGCAGAGGAGAGGGATGCAGGGCCCGGGGGGTGAGTGCAGAGGACGCCCCAGCAAAAGCAGTGAAGACCGTGTTAGCCGTGCGGCTGCAGAGGAGGGACGGAATCCAGAGTAACCCAGGGAGTGGAAACTGGATTTGGAGAACGGTCGGCTGGGGAGAGGAAGAAACTAAGGGTCCTGAAATGGGACATATCCTTATGAAACAGCCAAAGGGCACAAGAGGGCACAGCACAGATGGTCCTTAAGTCCAAGGAGAGCCCATGACAACGACCTTCTGGCTGGTGAGAGGTGGCAGGGGTGACCTGCACGTGGTGGCGCAGCATCCGGAACCATGAGCGCAGCAAGGCTGTGGGGTCTGCGTGGGCACCAGCAAACCAAATTCGAGCTTCACCGCGGCACCCCTACCTTCCCAGGTCACCCCGGCCTAGGGAAGAAAACACAAGGGACCGAGGAGCAAGAGTCATCATCACACCAGCTCTGTGGCCACCAAGAGTGGACCTGCAGGTGAGGGTCCCTGGGCACCAGACCTCCTCTGCCGAAGCTCCCCATTCCCCCCAGGGGTGATGAAAATACTCCCTCCGTGTCCCTCCCAGCCACTCTTTCCTTCAGCACAGAAGTGCTCAATCCCCACCCTGTGAGGGGACCTGGAGATCCAGCGGTAACCGTGCCATGGTGTCCGTCCCAAGGACGCCCTGTCCGGAAACCGGCCGGGACTGATGGGTGGTGTGCCATGGCCAGAAGCACATGGGACTGGGTGCCTGTGAAGGTCCCAGGGGTCCAGGGGTCGAAATGCCTGAGCAGTGTCTCCCGGGGCAGCCTTGACGGCAGCTTCACACAGAGAAGGGGGAAAGAGACCCTAAGGAAGAGGTGCAGATGGGCTGGCCGAGGAGGGAGGGACCGGAAGTGAGAATGGACAGGCGTGCAGGGGACAGACAGAGCCGGAGTGATGGGAGCAGACACCGGAGAGCTGCTCGGGGGCAGGGCGCGGAGCCCTTGGACTTGAGCGCAGGTGGCTGGGACTGGGCTCTACGTCTGGGAGAAGCGGAAGGTGTTTTAAAGCAATGTAATAGCATGTGCAGACACGGACCTTCAGAGGTGGCTGGCCCTGTTTCTACAGATGATCGAACGTGAGGATGTTAATCATAAATAGCATAGTTTTAAAACTATGGCAAAGGCCCTGTTAATTCTAAGACTGACCATCAAGAGGTTCCATGAAATGTCTTTTCCTAGACCCTCATGATGTCATTGTAGCCCAAAGGCAATAGGTACTCATGCTTCAAAATGCTCAGGGTACGAGGTCCGAGTCAAGGAAAACTGAGTCTTCCCTCCACGCCCAGACCGCCCACCTTCGCTTCTGACTTCTTATCAATCATTCATTGCAAATAGTGACTCTCTCTCCCCCTCCTCCTCTCTCCCTCTGTCTCTCTCTCTCTCTCACACACACACACACATTACAGAGATGTAACACACTAAACACACTGTTTGGTCACGTCTTTATTATAACATTTCATGAAGACCACTTTCCATCAGTACTTGCAGAACTGCTTCTTTATTTTTGAGAGATGTGTCATTTTCTCTTACACGGGTGCATCACAATGTATTTCTCCAGCTTCCTGTTTTCTGATGGACTCGGGCTGACAACAGCCCTTTTGCCGCCACAGGAAGGCGCTGCGGGCAGCATCCGTGCAGTGTGCGTGAGCGTGTGCCACACGCAGGTGGAAGAGCTGAACTACTAGCTCCTAAAAAGGTGTGCCCGTTTTTAATGTTGATAGATGTTGTCTGTGTGTGTTTTATAAAGGGTTTAAGAGTATGGACTCCCCAAAGCAATTAGCCCGCTCTCTCTATAGCATCGCACGCTCCTTGTGGTACCAAACGCCTTGGCCGTTGTCAGGGATGGGTGGGAGACGCTGCTGCATTTGAGATTTATTGCGAATATTTCTTATGCTCGACCACTTTTTCTGATGCTTAAGGGCCACCTGATTTTCACTGAGACAGATTATAACCTTGGCCCATTTTCCCAATGGGTTGTTGATAACTTTCCTGTACATTTGTAGGGCTCCTCATGCACTGAAGAAGTTAGGCTCTTAGTGAAATGATTGCAATAGTTTTTTTTCCATTTTATTTATCTTTTGACTGTATTTTTAATATTTTTTCATGTGCAAATTCTTTACCTCTATGTAACCAAATTTATAAGGATATATATGTGTGTATATATATAATACATATATATGTAATATCTCTTATGGATTTGGGGTCAAATTTATAAAACTTCCTGTACCAAGATCATTTTTTTAGATTATCCCATGTCATCTTCTAACAATTTTTATAATTTCATTATTGTACATATAAGTATTTTCATCATGAACTTACTTGGATATAGAATAGGAAATATACAGTAATTTTTTCCAGATGTCTGACTATAATTGCTCTAACACATTTCATTTAATATCAACATTTTCCCCACAGATTTTAAATCCCATCTTTATGATGTACAAAATACCTAGTGTGCTTGGGCCTATTTTGCTTACATTGATCTATTGTAAAGTAGATCGTATTATTTTCAATATAGGAAGTATATCCTATCTTTATTCTCCTATTTCAAAATTTCCTGGCTAAATTTGTGAGTCTACTTTTCCATAGAAATTTTAAAATCAGTTTATCTGTCTATAAAAGAAAACACCCATCGGAAATTTTATTTAAACTTCATTAAATTTCTATATTAACCTGGAGAGAACTTAAAGCTTTATGACTCTGTGTCTTCCTGTCTGAAACAGAGAAAACTTTCATTTGCACAAAACTGACTTTGTGCCTTTCAGTAGTTTTTAAATATTTCTCACGTAGAACTTGTGGAGCTCTTATTAAAATGATACCCACACATTTAATCTTTTTGGTCACTATTGTGGGGCCTCCCCTTCCCCTCTGCCTCTGCACGGTGCGAGAGACTGCTGATGCCTGTGTGTTGGTTGGGTACCCAACACCTCACCTCTCATTTTTCCATCACTTCCCCTGGAAGTTTAACAGCCATGTCATGTGCACACACAGGTAACGTGATCTCTCTTTTCCTATTGTCACACCTCTCTCTCCCTCTTCCTCTCTCTCTCCCCCTCCCTCCCGCTTTACCTCTGGCCAGCGCCTTTGAAATAGTGCTGAGGAACAGTGACGGCAGGTGGGTGAACTTTTTAATCGCCCCTCACTCTGATGAAATATGTATGTGGGAAGCAGGCAGCTGCTTTCGAGATGTCATGTGTGGGGGGATAGAAATATCTGCTTTTTCACTTCCTTTTAAGTCATGAAGGTACATCGACTATTAGCAAAACCTTCTTGGCACATTCAAAAATGATCTTACAACTTTTCTCTTCCAACTTCTTAAAATGGCAAATTAAATTATCCTTTTAAGCTACCCTCGAATTCCTAAAGTAACTGCATTTCACTTATTTTATTTTTTTATGGTGCTGCTGGGTTGCCGTCCTACTATTGCTCACCTACAAAAGTTATTACATCTATAGTTTTCTTCCGGAATCCTATTTTTGGTCAGGTTGGCAAAATATGACTACAAATACGAAAAGAATTCCGAAGCTTCCCATTTTCCCCTTCTATATACTCTAGAATACCTTACTGATGTTGGCGTTACCTGTTTCCTAAGAGCTTGGTAGAATGTCCCTATAAAATAACCTGGGCGGATGTTTTTCTCAGAAGGTAGCTCTTCACAGCTTTCTACACCTCCCCTGCAATCACTGATCTCTTTAAATGTTTCCCTGCCAAGGGGTCCGTTTTTGGTGGATGATTTGTGTCAGTGTCTGAGTTATTGGTGTAGAAATGAAGAGAGCGATGTATTTGTTCACTTGGTCAACGTGTTAGGATGTGATGGCGTTCCATCCGGAACATGGGTGTGCCGGGACCCCTGCCCTGCCAGGCGCGCTCTCGACTCTTCGAGGTGACCATGCTGGTCGTGTTTAATAACTTTACCCCAGAGCCTGACGTAAAGTCAGGACCTCTGGGTTTATTTTTGTTTGCATGTGGTAGGAATCTACTCATTCTTTCAGTTGAAACATTTCTGATTTTTTCCTGTTGGCTGCCCCTCAAATGTATTCCTCTCTACACAGCACTCGGTGCTGCTGGTGAGGAGCCCAGGACCAGTAGGAATGTTCCAGAATGTTCCAACTCTTAATCATAGTTTGTTGAAGTTCCAAAAAATGTTTTTTTTAATTCAATGAACTTTCTAGAATATATCTAATATGTAAATTTATGTCAATTTCCCCTGGAATTCCACTTGTCCTTTCAATCTGTAGATTTTAGGGTTTTTTTTAATTTATGAAATATCTTCTTGCACTATGTTTTTATTATATTTTTTCTATTCTATCACTTTGGTTCACTCCTCCAAGGACCCCAGTTATTCATACATTGACTGTCATGTGTTTCTCTTACCTCCCATTGTATTTGTTCACACTGTATAACACCCATTTTGCTGCTTCCAGTAAAACCTTTATTACGGTGATAGTTTTATTTGTCTTTTGTTTTTTCCCTAAAGTTCTTACAGTTTATCTCTCTTTGTCATGTCCTTCTTCTCGCTTCGAGTCTATCTTCACTTTCTACTCCACTTCAACAGAGATTATTGCTTAGATTATTTAATTCTTGTTTTTTGCTTTTATTTTTAAATCCATGGGTATTTTTTGGTCATTACCCTGCTTTATGATAACATTTTATTTTGTATCTGCCATCTTTTCCATTTGGCTTATTCATATTTCTTATAGCCTGTTCGCACAGGAAGACGTGGTATTCCAACTCGCTGACCCCCTCCCGGAGACCAGTCGTCACAGAGGCTCAGGGGTGGTGCTCTAAGAGGCCAGATGGGATTCCCATGATACACCGTGAGTTCTTGGCCTTCGGGTCTCCCCACACAGCTGAGATAGACAACAGGTCATTTTCTGAAAATATGGCCAGGTGTCATGAGTTCTCATTCATCCCCATCTTCCTTCATTCTTCTTTACACACGTAGTTTGGGGAAGCTCCTTTTGCCCTGAGATGGATGCTGCCTTGGTTCTCCGTGTGCTCCCTAGGACTTATTCCTCATTCCACGTGTCCCCAGCGCATCGCTCACCTTCCTGGAACTCCTGCGGACGGCAGACATCAGACATGGAGGTTCAGGTTACTCACATCTCACAGTTTCACCAAAGTGCATGTGGGTGCGTGTGTGTTCCTTGTTCTCCTTATTGCCTTTGCGAGGTTTCCTCAAGAAGAGAAGGCGATGTCTTCTTCACTCCAGTGTCTGTTATAGGGAAGTCCCCACTCCACCCTCCACAGGTCTTTAAATCACAGTTCTCTAACTGAGAAAAGTATGCTTCTGTTTAACACACACATCGTCAGAACCCGTCGAACATTAGGCCCTGCAGAGATGCTGCGGATGTTCACGACCTGACCAGGTCTGAGTGTGGTGCTCTGGGACCCTGATGGACCCAGGGGTTCACTAGACACCCTGTGCTTTTAGCCAGCGAAGCCTGAAATGACAGGAGACCTTGGATGGGTGTCCACAGTCGTACCCACAGAGGTCAACAGCTGAATTTCAGCAAATCCATGTGTGATCAAAGTTCTGGGCTGGGATCAGCAGTCGGCTTTGGTTTCTGAGCTAAGCCCCCAGCAGCTGTTTCTGACCCCCTCGTGAGGACGGAGCCTTTCCCACAAGTGGCCCTCACAGCTGGGAGTCTCAAACAGTCTGTTCTTTCAAAGCAGTTGTTTCCTAAAGCATTTGTCTGTCTGCCCAGGATTTTCTAGAGCCAGGACCCAGTACTGCAGGAGTCAGTCGGCTGCAACTGAAGGCCAGGCCGGCTGCCAGCCCAGGGCTGGCGACGGACCTGACGTGGCCCAAGAGGTGTCGCCTTACTCGCAGCTGCTTTCACCAGACCCCAGCAGGCCCTCTGTGCAATTCCCTGTGTGTTTAAAAAAAGAAGGAAAGAGGGAGAAGGGAAAGAAGGAAGGAGAAAGAAAGGAAAGAAAGAGAAAGAAGGAAGGAAGGAAGGAAGGAAGGAAGGAAGGAAGGAAGGAAGGAAGGAAGGAAGGAAGGAAGGAGGGAGGGAGGGAGGGAAGGAAGGAAGGAAGGAAGGAAGGAAGGAAGGGGAAGGAAGGGGAAGGAAGGGGAAGGAAGGAAGGAAGGAAGGAGAACAACTTTCTACGACAGAGGAGAACACACCAGCTCTGATTTCCTGTGCACGGCTCAGGCAGCAGAAAAATAAACTCGGGGTGCAAATAGATTATGCAAAACAGATTTCTCATGAGGGTAAATATTTTAAAATTAGACTGGAAAATACCATGTTTTTTCACAATATCACTCATTTAGGGATCTTGAAGGGCTCTTTGCAAGTTCAAACATTCTCCTACCTTAGTATTCTCCTAGTGGGTGGATTGCCAAAAGTTACAAATATTCCCAGCTAATAAACAAAGAACTGGAGTGACTGATTACCTCAGGTGGGAAACAGCAGTGATGTTTCCGAGTATTTTTGGACAGTCAGCTATTTCAACACAAAGGGAGAGAGAGACTCTTGATGAGTCCTGATAATTAAGGGCGGCCTTCCCTGAGGCAAATGTATGCAATTCATCCGATAGTTAACGAGACGAGGAAGCCATCTTACCCGAGGAGGGTATGCGGTAAGCAAAATCAGCCTCTTCAAGGAGCCTCCGTAAATTGCGAAAGTGATTTTGACTCAAGTTTAATCTGAAGAGGCCTATGTAATAACATATAATTTTCTTCTCATGAGTGTGTTTCTTTTTTAGACTCTTAAAAGGTATTCCTTTCAGAGTACTACTTACTCATACTCTAACCTCCTAAAGGTTAAAGCAATGCGAAGACGACTCCCTATCACAAAGGCTTTCTCAGCTAAAAAAAAAATCCAAAGGCACTTCAAAGAATCACTGAAATGTAACTTAACCAAAACACAAAATTCTGTGACTTTCCAAGTTGAGATTTTTTTTAAAAAAAAATATATGCCCAACGTCTTACTGGTTTTCATTTGTAACTTGATAGAATTTTGTTCTACTTACTATATTCACTCTCTACAATGAAGTCAAAATGGAATTCATACAATCAGAATTTTCTCAACCACCAAGCTCTGTGTGGGCTCATTCAAACTCACAGCCTTTTCAAATTACAGAAAAACTGCATTTTATTCCTGTTAAGGCAAAACTAACAATGCCAGGATTTGTCAAGATAGATGATAGAAAATAGATGAGAAATGGAATAGATACATAAGTAGATGGATGGACATACAGACAGACGTACAGACATACAGAGGAGGGAGAGGCCAGATGAGCCGCCGAACAGAAATGCAGGTTCGGCCGCACACGTAAAGCAACAGCGCTTTTGGAGCTAAAAGCTTCACCAGATCTCAGCAAGCCTCTGCCCCGTCCCACCTGATCCAGTCGTGAGGCTGAGAGAGCTGAGCCTCTGGGAAACTGGCTGTCCTGCTCACACGGATGGTGACAGATGGGACCCAAAGTCCGGTCCCTTCCCCTGCAATGCCGTTTTCCCACTGCACGGGTCTGCTCTCCCTTTCAGGCTAACCGAGGCCTGACAAGGCCGCCGTTGCCCCGCATCACCGCGATGCTTCAGTCCCTACTCAGCAGCTCCTGCTTCCTCTCGCCCCGCGCACAGCGTCATCTTGCTCTTCCCCGTCGTCGGCTCTTCCACCCACAAAACTCATCATTAAACATCGTTCCACAGGCGCCTCGCAGTGGCTGGTCACTCTTCGATGGCCACACGTCACTGACCCCCAGACCAGTGCACCGGCCGTGGGTGGCAGCCACGGCTCCAGCTGACGGCTGTTCCTTTCTGAACCTTCCTTAGCACACCGAGGACTGAGTCACGGGGTTGGCTGGGCTGTCTGTCCTTACACAGAGACGCCTGTCCTCTCCCGGTCCAGCCAGGCCTGGGCGCCCTTCCTCATTCAACCTTGCTCCCCAAGCCCCCTCAGCCCCTCTTTCTCCACCCTCCTTTGCATCTAATACTTTTACAGGGTCTACAAAGGGATCCCAGGAAATTGCTTTTGAAAGAGTATGAGATTTATCGCCGTGCTCCAATAGGTTTCTCTCCATGTCCAAACACGTTCTCTTTTGATCCTTTATTTTCTTACATTCTCTATGTACGGTCTCAGTAATCTCTGTCCCTTGTCTGTTATCATATTATCATACCGAACGCCACATCTAGCTTTCTTTCCACTCTGTCACTTGCGCACAGCTGCAGCATTTGCTTCCAGGGACAGCTGGACACGGTTGCCAGTGACATAGTTCTTAAAGTGGCTTTTATTAGCTCATCCTAACAGCTTAATAGATTTAGCAGAACTACTTGAGAGCTGGGTGCCACAACAGCTTCTGAAAACTGTTGATATAAATCTCACGAAACACTGTTCTGAGCCTGCTGATTCTTTAACATTTTAATCCGAGAAAAAAATAGGCCATGATTCTACTGCCCAACGTGAAAATTCGGGAGGTCAAGGAAAGAACTCATTTTTCCCCGGATAGCCCTTCCATACTACACGCTGAGCGATACACACACAGATTCCCCAGAGCTGGGGTAGACAGACCACCCCTTCCACTGGCTAAGCCAGGGGTGAGCAAACTTTATCTGCAAAGACCCAGATGGTAAACATTCTGGCTTTATGGGCCATAAGGTCTCGGTTGCAACTGCTGGATTTTATTCTGGTGAGAGGAGGCAGCCCTCACGTGTGTAAACGACGGACCTGCCTGAGTTCTGATAAGGATTCTTTATAAAAACAGGCAGCGGGTCCGATTTAACCTGCAGGCGTAGATGGCAGAGCTGTGCTCTAAACCAGTGCAACATCGGAATGAGACAGAAGCCGGGAGCGTGGAGGGAGAGCCGCGGTTATCTGCTAACCAGTTTAGGGCAGCTGTGGAGAACACTTACTCACACGCTCGGAGGCAGTCTCAGCCTCAAAGATAAAACCCCATTAGAGCTTTGGGAGACTAAATTTTAAAGAAATATCAAAAGGGAGCAATGGAGGGGAAAGTGAGCACAGAGGAGATTATAGAAACACCACACAAGCATCTGTGTCAACTGCCTGCTGACCTTGGATTTGAGAGGAATTCACCAGGAGACAGCTGATAGCCTCTTTGGGGGCAGTTTATAAAGGGGCACACTTACGGAAGCTCACCCTCGGTAGATGAAGATCGGAATCGCTAAAGAACAAACAAGAGATACCTGGATGTTTGAGGATGTTTCATTCACCTCTTGTGGGGCTGCCTCTGCACTTTGAAAAGACATGCCTTCATCCTTATCACCATCTTCATCATCTTCATCATCATTTTTGTCTTCACACTCCTCCTCAACACCTCATTATCTTCATCCTCAGCCCACCTTCATTATCATCCTCATCTTCATCCCCCTCACCATCTCCATCATCCTGATCATCATCTTCATGGTGACTTTCATGATCCTCATCACATTCATCATCCTCTTCCTCATCATCCTCATGTTATCACCTTTATCATCATCATCTTCATGATCATCCTCATCCTCCTCCTCACTTTTATCCTCATCTCATCACCATCTTCATGATCACCCATGTCACCACCTTCATCCTCACCATTATCTTGATCATCATTTTTGTGGTCAACCTCATCATCCTCCCCATCATCAATATTTTTTAAAGTTGCCCTGATTAAAGCATTATGCGCAACACCTGCACGTTGCACTCGGTTACTCTCCCAACAGCCCTGTGAAACAGGGACAAACAGCGCCGTTCTCACTCTGCAGGCAGGAGGCCAAGACTCAGCGCTTAGTAACCTGACCAGGGTCACACGACCAGGACGTTGCAAACCCAACATTCAAATCCTGGCCTCTACAATCCAAAGCCCATTCTCTCACCGGAAAGCGAAGCCACTGCTCCAGCACTTTGCAACACGGTGCACGAACACTGCTCATAGATGCTCATGACTAAAATCCCTTATCGCCACCTGGCCCCATCGTGAGCATTTTATTAGTACCACAAATAGCTGCAGATTCAAAATGACACCAGCAACATCACCCTTGCCGGGCCCCCTCTGCCGAGGTGAAGGGTTAACAAGCTCAGCCACAGTGCCCGGAGCAGCAGCATTTAGAGAGCAGCTGGGGAGACCTGCTGCCCTCACACTCTAATGCATATGTATAGCATTGCCCTCGCCAGCCTTCCCGTTTGTTTCTGAGTATTGTTTCTCCACGAGGAGACTGCGGAAGAGGCCAGCTGGAGGGCACCCAGGCTCCGGCCTGAAGGCCAGGCTCTCTTCTTGGAAATAGCCTGGGTGCAGAACAGAATCCGTGTCTAAGGTAATCGCAAAGACTGCATTATTCATCGGCCACCAGAAAAAAATTCAATTCGAAACAAAACTTGCAAAAAGACCACCCATTACCTGGATGGTTTCCTCAGTCAAATAAACCGTCGTTAAGTGCTGTGGTCTTCCTCGCAGCTACCGGCTGTTACACAGGCATCCCTGTGGGCAGCGACCGGGAAAACACCTTTGTTGGTGATAAGAGGGTTTTTATTCTAATGAGGTGCCTTTTGGAATGAGCAGGGGCCCAGCTACATTTCAAAGATGAGCAAGCACCTCTCGTCCAACTGGACCTACCACACGAGGTGCCGCTGTCCCAGACTCCGTTCTCTCGTGTTCCCCAAAGTTCAGATGATGCCTTAAGGACCCAAGTAAGTTTGGTGGGGAATTAACAGGGCAAACCCAAGTATATGGGTTGGCTGTTCATGTCGGACATACTTCGTCACGTCTTGCCATGACAGCTCTACTTGCAAAGATACCACACGTTGAGAGAAAGGCCACAAAGTAAGATTTTCTGGGCAAGACAAGCAGAAAATATACAATCGATTTAGAATGAGATGGCGTTAACGAAGCAATATAGCCATTTTCATGTGCTCTCAAAACAATGAGTATCACCAGCCCCGCCTCTCTCGGGTTTCGAGTGCAAACTAGCTCACCAAATGGGAATTGCTCAACGTGTTCAAAATAAGTAATCTGTAGAGGCCTGACTGTAAAAAATATCTTCAGGGGAATTTTAGATTTGCGACTCGAAATACAAAGGTTTGGAAATACAGCATAATTGAAGGGTTTCAATTTACAGAATGTGGCTGTCCCGGATTTCTGTTGTTAAAGAAGAGAAATGTTGCTATTTAAACATCAGGAGAAAGTGTCCGGATGGATCTAAACCACAACAGAGTGCCTTGCTTGCATTATGCATTTGAACTTGAAATTATAAATTGTGACTCAGGGCAGATCTGTGTTTCTGCTCGCCCTTTTATCACTGGTACTTAGCACAGTGCCTGGCCCTCGTAGAAGTTTAATAAATATTTCCTTAAGTACATTCATGAAAGGAAGGAAAGGGGAGAGAGGGAGGGAGAGAGGAGGAAAGTCTCAAACTAGGTTGAAATGATCATATCTCAAACAATTAACAAATCTATGTGTCTAACCATGAAGTATGCGACATACAAAAGACACCATTTCTCTTTCATTTATGCTTCATAAGAAAGGCAAGCAAGCCTGGGTAGGAAGAACTTTTCTACTGAGGCTGGTACTTGGGGGCAGAAGGGTGGTGTCGAACCCAGAGGCGGCAGAAATGCCAAGACTTTCCGGACCTGCTGCCTTCCCAGCAGCAGCCCAGCCCCCCTGCCGGGCTCATTAGACCTGGTTCAGCCCAACGAGAACAAGGAAAGCTCGCTGGAGACCATCGCAGTCACCACAGAGTCTCAAGAAAACTTCTTTTATCCTCCCTGAATGCAGACACTGGGCTCTTTTAAATGTGCCTGCCTGGTAGAGAAAATTACAAACACACGCAAGAGTGGACAGAACAGCGCAGTGAATCCTCACGGCCTAGCTTCAGTGATGACCAATCCGCAGGTCAAGTTCAATAATCGAATCTCACTTCATCTCTAATCCCGCCCACTCTTCCTAATTTAGCGGGAAGATGACGCCCTTGCCCACGCCCACGTCCCACCCCACGGGGAACTCCTGTGGCCGGCCTGGCCCCCCAGCCCCCACGGGGTGTAAGTAAATGTGACATGGGCAGAGGCCCCTTGAAAACGGCTGTGCGGCTGGGGCCACTGCTGCTCTCGGGCCCCACCCACAAGCGTGTGCTTGAGCAGCAGGCTGAAGGACGGGGCTGCGGTCACCCTAGCCGTCCCCTCCAAGGCCGTGTGGGGTCAGCCGACAGCCAGCCAGTACCCATAAAAGCAAGTCAAGCTGAAATGAAAAGAATTGCTCAGCCAGGCACAGCCAAGATCAGTAAAGCCCCAAGCTAAACACTTCCAACTTGTAAACAGAATTAGTTAGAATACCTCCATAAATTTTTCTCCCATCTATAATTTGGGTACCCAAGGCACAGCTTAAATATTTGGTTGTCTGGGGTTATTTACTACTTATTTTTAAATAAAAGTTTGGCTGACTAGCATCTTCCATTGGTAACCAATGAATCACCACTTTTTGATTTCTTTTTTTGCAGCACTATAAATGCATTCATATAAATATATTTAATATATAACAGTTCATTGCAGGTATTACCGGTATCGACACACAAAACATCCAATATTTCTCTGGCGGAGCTTCAAGTTAGCTCCTTAGTTCTCTTTTGACATCACGGTTATTGACTTTGATGGCGGAAGTTCATCTTGTGCATTTATTTCCTTCCCTCATCTGGAAGCAGCCTTCCTTTCAAGGGTCCTTGCTGCCTTTCAGAGGGGCTGGTGCTTAGAGACGACACTCTGGGCTCCGGAGGTGCTCATTGTCGTCGAACTGGCATTGTGTCCAGGCCCTTTCGGCGAACAGAGCCGGAGGAAATGTTTTGTTAACATCAAGCCCATCGTGATCTCCTGATGATCTCCCAAGTCAAATTCAGGGCCCCAGGGTTTTTGTTTTGCTCCTTCTGTACCACGTCTTCTTCTCTCACTACAGTTCCTTTTGTTCTCAGTGACAACAGGAATAATAGGACATCACACAATTGTCCACCTATTTTATTCATGTCACGCGGAACAATCTCTACATAACAATACCAGCACTACAAGCAGCAATGTGATGCCTGAAAACAGCTTATGGTTTTTTTAATTCTTTTTGTCCAGCAAAAAGATACAATAAAGATTAAATCAAAAAATTCTTTTTGTCCCCCTTGTGGGTATGTACACTGAAGACAGAAGTTGAATCGCTGTATTTTAAATCACTTTAAATAATTCCTATTTTGTGATTATGCCAACAACTAAATATTCGGTAGATATACCTCCCACTACTAGTTGAAGTTAACTTTAAATTTCCAGGTTTTTCAATTTAACTTCATGTCTTAATTATGTAAGAGCACATTCATAGAGTTAACTACAGGGTCCAGCACATATAGTGCCCCTTGTTTATTAGAAAACCTTTTATTACAAAATCGTAAGCATGCAATTCTGTAACATAACAATATCACACTCAAGCACACCGTGGGACATTTTAGGTGAAATGTTCACATTAAAACTATAAATCATTACACCCGTATTATTACCCTACCAACCACACTCAAGCAGGCCCTACTTCTGCTGGACCCGTGTATATATAATACCATTACTTAACGAAGTCTAATGAAGATAGTTTTTATAAAATATTAGTGTCTGTGTTCCTGGAAATGAAGACAATTTAATGCATGCATGCCAATAAGCATGCACAGTCCAGTAAAACGCTTGTGTCCCCGTCAGAATAGACTGAAACTCTAAGTTAAAGTGCTGTCATATTTGACAGCTACGAAGAATACGAAGTACACGGAAATCACGAAGCAGGGTAATGAAACAATCACCTGGGCAACCTCCACCAAATTAAAAACACTACCAACATTTCCTATTCTCTGTGAGGTTCGCGTGCACTGCGCCCTTCCTTTCCCCCCAAAATATCACCATCCTGAATTCTGTGGTCCTGATAACACACACACACACACACACACACACATAGATTACATACTTTTATGGCTTTCTCGAGTTTTAAAATATAGGTATATCTCTAAGAAATGTAATAATGCATTACTTTTACATTTTTATACCTATCTTTTTATAGACCCTTTTAAAATATTTTATTTATTTATTTTTAGAGAGAGGGGATGGGAGGGAAAGGAGAGGGAGAGAAACATCAGTGTGTGGTTGCCTCTCAAACGGCCCCCACTAGGGACCTGGCCTGCAACCCAGGCATGTGCCCCAACTGGGAATTGCACGGATGACTCTTTGGTTCGCAGGCTGGTACTCAATCCACTGAGCCACACCAGCCAGGGCTCTTTTTTATAGACTTCGGTATTTATTTATTCATTCATCCTGATGGGAAACATGAGTCCGGGTGAGAGGCAGACTTTTAATGACTTGCCGACTATTTGCGTCGGTTTCTCACCACCCGGATCCCCAGGGGGTGGGCTGTGAGAGCCAGGCATCAGCCCATGTGTGAGAGGCCCGTACCACGGGTTAGGACCGGAGCTCTCGGATAATGATGTCAGAGCTCACAGGGCTGATGGTACGGCCACGCCCCTCCTCTCCCGACAGAGGAGGGGAGAGAGACTTTGGCTCTCTAGGGCAAACAAATGCGCTCTGGGTAGAGGCAGGAACGTCAGCGAGTTTATCCGACCCTTTGGAAGGTAACAAACGCCTCACCGGTGTTTTCGTTTGCCCACCGCTGTTTTCGAAGCACCACAGAGCACCACCGTTGCCTAACCCAGAACACGGTGTGATACACAATTGCACAAGCAAAAACCGGTAATAAGCGTTATCCTTACAAGAGCCTTAAGTTCAGAAAACATTTTCAATCAAAACCTGTTCTTGAGACTTAATCATAGTTATCAACATCAGGATTTGCAAAGTGCGAATCCACTATCTCACTTGGCCATCCGACTTCTTGAAGGGGTGGACTCGAGTTTCTTCCCCCAGCAAATCGGCGAAAACATTGAGAGCCACTGGGATCGAGTGACTCACTGAATGTCACGCGGTGACCGAGTGGTGACATAAAGACAAAACACTGACTCCGTTTCCTGGGTTCCTTCTACTCCCTGGTCTGGAAGAGGATTTTTTAAAATGTTAGTTGAATTAACCTAGGTAGGAAAGATTCTCTTGTCCTCTAGAAATGCAGAATAAAGAAAGTGTGAGAGGGGGGCGGGTAGCAAAATGTTAAAGGAGAATATAATTACTACACAGCGATAGAAATTGCAAACCAAACTTGATAAGAACAGAAATCGTAGGTGAATGTCAGCCTCACTTTTTATTAATGTTCTAACGAAAAGCAAAGCTATGGAACCGGATAGAATGAGGTTTACTCAAGTATGATATTAAAATACTTATAAATCAGCAAAACCCAGCACCACCTTCAGCCTTTTGGCCCGCTTCACAGGCTGCGTGCGTAACGGCTGCTCACAGCGAACAGCTGGCGCACCTGCGGGTCTCAGCCCGCACCCCGGAGAGTAGAGTCCCGGTCCTGAGCCGTGGTCCCCCGCAAGAGACCCCGCGTGGCTCCCTAGTGGCTGTCCTTCCTCCAGCCCAAACCCTACGGGAACCCGAGGGCCCCAAGACACACCTTCCTGTCCCCCTGAGTAAAGGAAATGCAGCTGGCCCAGCACCCACCCTCGGTGCCCCGGTCACCACCAAAGACTGGGCAGGACCCCCCCCCCCCCGCCCCAGCCACCGCACTTCCCCAGTCGGAGCTGCAGTTTCTGAGTGGCTCTGGGGCTCAGGGAACAGGTCTGGGTTTGGGTCAGTTTGCCACGTGAGGGTGAGCCAGCCAAGCTCACCAGCTGCTGGTGGCACCCCTGGAACCAAGGGTCTGCCCCGACCCTCGACCAGAGAAAGGCTCGGTCATTTCCCACTTGCAGAGATGTACCCGTGGCAGCCGGGACAAGCGGCTTTTGCATCCTGCTAGCCTGAGAGACCCGGGGATGGCGAGTGGGCCGCAGGCTGGCCTAGCAGGGCGCAGCTACCACTCCAGATGGCTGTGCGCGAACAAGCCCGCTAGACACGACGCGTAGGGAAGTGCTTCAGCAAACCTTTGCACAGCTGCACCTCGGTGCCAGGTGTCACCCTGGCTTCTCTCTCCCTCGCGCGCCTTGCCTCGCTCCCTCTGGAGACACTGTGTTTCTGGCCCCACTTCCTGAAGGAACTGCTGGCCCCTGAGACAGACTTCAGTCAACCCCTTGAACAATTGCAACCCACCCTTCCTGGAGCCAATAAAGATGTTTGCAGAAACCCAAACAGCCTGGGGAGGGGCCAGGAAGTGACCCGAGGAAGGCACACTGTTTATGGGCCAGGGACACTGCAGAGGTTTTCTCTGGTGGGTGGTTTGGGCTGTGAAGAGAGAGCGGCCCCTCCCGGGGAGACGGGCCGGGCTGCAGGCTCTCATTCAGAGACCTGCCTCCGTCATGTCTGGCCGCAAGCCTCGGGGGGCCCCGAAAAAGGACAATGATGAAAGAAGGGCAAAAATAGTTGCTTACCTTGTACAGGGTAACACAGAAACGGGGAAGATTTTGGAACACACCTCACAAACTCTCAAACAGGGGGACGTGCCAAGTGCTCCGCCCGCCTACTCACACACTGGAGATTTAGTTATTTTAGAAATGCTTTAAAGTTCTCATTGCCTTAAACGATGGAAAACAAGGAAACAGGCAGCATAGGAGAGACAGAAAAGCCCAAGAAATAGCCAAAGAACACTAAAGCTCCCTTGATAGAAGAATGGATGAGAGGGTTCTATTGCATTTACGGGATAAACCGAAGTGCACCGTGGAGATCAGACACCGGATTTTGGAAATGTTAGAGCTAAAGCACGTCTTAAACGTAACCTAGGAGGGCACGTAGGCTTTCTGTATCGATGACGCTTCAGGAATAGATCGTCCAGTGCAGGCAACCCAGTGC
Source organism: Anoura caudifer (assembly GCA_004027475.1). Classification (NCBI taxonomy): domain Eukaryota; kingdom Metazoa; phylum Chordata; class Mammalia; order Chiroptera; family Phyllostomidae; genus Anoura; species Anoura caudifer. The sequence continues at coordinate 225,534 of PVKU01001540.1, read as the reverse complement.
TCCAAGGGTTAGATTACATGAGATTGAGGAACGGAGGAGAAGGCAGAGAAAGGGTCCCTGTTACCCGCGCGCAGATAACACCCCAAGGTGTGGACAGAGAGACACCCATCAGGGGCCAGGTAGGACGAGGGAGGAGGCTGGGGCCACAGAGTCATGACGTGGCGATGCCAACTAGGGTAAGATTTATGAAGATGTGTTGAATGTGAGTATTATTTTTAGAGTCCTTTACTTTTACTATTGCTATTTATTGTAAAATCACTACAGAAAAGGGTGAGATAACTTTCAAATCCCCAGACCTGGACTAACCTGACTACTGTCCTTCAAAGGAAAGACGAGGTCGGCCGGAACCACAGGTGACTCTCAACAGTACTCATGACCTCACAAATCTTGTCTGGAGAGACCGTCTTAAGCAGTCAAGAATTCAAATGACGTGCGGTCCTCTCTGCCCTCGGTGGTGGGCTTCTGCTTCCAGGGTGAACTGAGCTCGCCCCTCCAGTGCCCACTCTCCAGCCACAAGAGCAGAGGCGAGGGCTGGTACCTGCCCTGCATCCCAGCAGCTCGCACCCCAGTACCGGAGTGCACGGAACTCTGAGACCAACGACCTTCCCTACAAAGTGAAATGATCAGATAAGGAGAAACAGAGCTGCGTAATCATCCCCACCTGGGCCTTCACTCCGGTCTAAACCTGCTGACGAAGGAATAGAGGAAGCCAGGCTCATCCTCACCCTCGGCCACCCCACCCGGGACCCTCTGCTTTTCAAAACAATTTAAGTTCCTGAGGTTTTTGCTTTCAAAGAGGAAAGTAGGAGCCAAAAATAGCCAACCCAAAATAGCTGATACCACGGTGAAATAGTGCCCTATAGGAATAAAATAGCTTGAGGACTTTTTAAAGTTTCTAATAGGTCCTTACAAGACGATGTCAAACAATCGTTGGACATATTGAGGCCAAAGCACTTTCAAATACTCTGGCCTTAGGATATGCTGTAGACTAAAATATTTTCTCCTTGTACATGGGACTACTGCCTCTTTTTTAAATTGGGTTTAGAAAATGCCCTTTTTCTGTTTTCAGCATTATTAGTTTCCCTCTCAAGTCATTCTTACAACATTCAACTCAAAAAAGAAGTCATCACCAGTCTGACTTCCTGAGTTGATTTTAGGCGCTAGTGAAGCATCATCGGCTTATTATTAAATCATAACCAAAATGAACACTAATAAGCTTCAGTTTCCACGGCTTCCTAAGACAGCCCACGTGGCCGGTGGTTTGCAGTCTCCTGGGATGTGACTCAAGTTCACGCTGGTGTTTATTAAACTTCTGCAGGGTCTTTTGCATGAAAAACAATAAATTTCCTTACACATCAAAATGTTCACACATCTATCAGTTGTCAAAATATATTTGCACCTTATGAATATTATGGCTAAATGGTGTTCCCCCAAAATTTATATCCTGAAGCCCTAACTTTCGGTTCTTCAGAACATGAATGTGTAAAGAGGTGATTAAGTAAACGTGAGGTCATTAGGATGAGCCTATAAGCAAAGGAGATTACAATACAGACGGAGAGAAAATAAAAAGATTCAGCGGTGAGAGGTGCAGGGTGCTCGTGGACAGAGAGATGACCACGCACAGAGGAGAGGCCAAGGGGAGCTGCCTCGGAGGGCATCCGCCCCGCCAGGACCTGCTCTTGGCCTTCCAGCCTCCAGAAATATGGCTAAACCATGTTCCGATGTTTAAACCAACCAGTCTGTGGTGTTTTTATTACGGCAATGGGAACAAACTACTACACTGGTCACCTGTAAGTCTGAAAGGTGTTGGGAAGTTCGCGTTCCATCAGTCCAATTCAATGGGATGGTCGGCCCACACCCATCCATATTTTATTCTGCCAGATTGTTTCATGTTCACCTGTAAAGGACCACGGACCTATGAACTAGATTTCTAGTCTGGCTGGATAACACAGAACTGTTCACTAAAATTTGCAGGGGAAGTGGAGGCAGAAAACGTTTACCTGCTCAACTCAAAAAAAAAAAAAAAAAAGCAATTAAAATGAGGGAAATTGATCCTGGATCACTTCATTGCTCTTTTTCCCTATGTCTCATTTTTTTGTTTTTTTCTTTCTCCATATCCATATTTGCAAAATGAATACCATAGACCCTAAGTCAGAGTTTCTATGAGGATGGGAGAATTCGTATAACTGAGCGCTCCCAAGTGCAGGGGAGAATAAAATACGGGGCGTGGGCGTGGCTCAGAGGAGGCAGGGGCAGGACAGGAGAGAGTTAATGTTGTACCTCTTACTAGGGGTCAGATGCTGCCCGAAATACTTCGCATGGATTGTCTGTTTCATTAAAATCTCATCATAATCCTGTGGAACGGGTCATATTATTAATTTTACTTTACAAATGTAATTACTAATGTTCAGAAGGGTTAATTTGCTTCCTAATTCACGCTGCTAGAAAGTAATAAATCTTGGAGCGGGGAGGAGGGAAGGTGAGGCCCAAGTTCCAAGCTACCGAGATCTGCCCAAAGTTTGAATTTTCCTGTTGGAGCTAACACATTCCCACTAGTTTCGCATAGTAATTTGATACTTGCCTTCGTGTACGGCAGAGGCAGGAGTGATTAGTGTATGTGAGTGTACACAGCCTCTCCTTCTGCTGGGCACGTCGACAGCAGCTGGCGGGAGGGTCGGACGGGAGGGCAGAGGAAAGAAGGGTCAGCCCCTCTCAGGGAAATGACGGCAAGTGTCACGCAGTGTGGCGCGTGGAGGGGTTGGGGGGAAACGCTGACGGACAGCTCTCATGGAGCAGCTGGTCTCCTTGTGGAAGACGTTGGAAGCCGCAGAAACAGGAGTTCAAGAGCTTTCTTTCCGTGCCTTGAGAACGTACTCTCTACCTCCTCCCCACCCCACCCCGTGATACTTCCTTGATAAATGAAGTTCAATATCCGAATTACTTTAAATTCCATTTGTATACTAAGTCGTGTTTGTCTGAGTCCATAATGAGAGAATAATGGCCCTGTGGTGCCCAGTTCTACTTGGGTAATATTTTCCGCGTTATTTTCTGGGCTTGCTGTTCTAAAGCCAGGTACGAGTTCGTAGCTGTGCTCCGTTTTCCCTTTGTTACCCTGCGCCTGGCCAAGGGTGTGTTTTGACTACCAACCAACACAGGGCCACTGGGAGAATGATGATGGAACGGCGTGGAAGTGGCCAGATCCAAGGCACGCTGATCCTCAGCAAAACACCCGAAAGTTGGATAATATCCCATCACCAGGAGAGCTCGGGTTACCCTTTGCAGCAAGTGGCTCCAAGTGTTCGGGGCCTCACAAAACAAACCCTTCTACTGCCACAAAGCCGGGGTGTTCTGATGGAGGACAACTCTGCTAAAAGACGGGGCGCAGAACTCCGGGTCTCTTCCATCTGCGGCACCACCATCGAAACACAAGGCCACGGCGGGAGGAAACACGGCGAATCACGCACGGTTCTCCCACAGAGCCCCAAAGTGGGCAGAGACAGGCAGTCCTCCTGTTTCTGGCAAGGAGACGAGAACTAGAGTGGTTAGTAATTTCACACACTAGTGATGTCTGCCACGGACACGGTCGGGACCTCAGAGAGCTTGGTGTTACAACTTGAGAAAAAAAAAACGTATACCGATCGGGGCTCAGTGTTTCTTTCACACACAGCACCAGACACATTGGCGGTGTGTAAGTTCCCTGGAAAGCGAAGTCTAAAACCTTCTTCTCCATGATGAAACCAAGTGCTACTCTTTCCCCCAGCCCATGGACACCCGTTTTTCTGGTCTTCCTGAAAGGCAGAGGGATGGTGAGAGAGACACACCTGGACTCACGGGAGACCCTGACAGATCCACCTACCAGGTCCTTAGGAAGTTTGGCACCTGCAGGAGGACTTGACAGCAAGCCAGTTCCAAAGCTGCTCCAACAGCTGGCTTGCTGCTGTGAACTTGAGTCACAGAACGGGCCACGGCACAGAGCACAGAAAACTGAGCTTCGAGTCCTGGTGGGAGCCCGTCACTGGGCTGGAATGGGAGTCCACAGGGATGGAAAACCCAGAGGCTGAGAAAGCTGCTGCTGGCAGGGGCTGGCCGAATTTCTCATTCAGGATCATCCATGGGCTCGAACAGCAGCACCCAGTTTCTGCGGTGCAGCGCCAGAGAAAAACTGAGTGGAGAGTCACTCAGATCCACAAGTTGGACTCTAAAGCCCACTTAGGCAAGGGCCAGGAGAATCTGGTTTCCAGGATGGGGGGCGGGGGAGAGGCGGGCACAGAGAGGCAGAGCTGCCACCCATGCAGGCAGTATGGGGAGAGACCAGAGCTGGGTTGGTTTGTTTGTTTTTTAATCTCTCTGGTGAAATAGGATCGTGCTTCTTCTTTTGCTGGTTCCTTGAGAGATTAGGGGAGATACCCATTACTCTTCATTGTTTTCTTGCACTTGATTTGACACTCTTGACTGGCGGAGCAGAGACCGCGCCATGCAGAGCCCTATACTAAACATTCACTATACAAACCCTTTCCTGTCTTTAGCGAATTACCAGCATGTAAAATTACCACTTTCAGAAGACATATGACACCAGCCAGCTTAGGCCCCCACAACAGAGTATCACATACTGGAAAGCTTAAACAACCGAAATCTATTTCGTCACCGTTCTGGAGGCTGGAAGTCCATGGTCAGGATGCCAGCACGGTCAGATTCTGGTGAAAGCTCTCTTCCTGGGCTGAAGACAGCTTCTCGCTTCGTCCTCACCTGGTGGAGAAAGAGAGGACGTGTTTTCTGGTGTTGCTTCCTCATCTTCGAAGGGCACTAATTTCATCGTGGGGCCCCACCCTCATGACCTCCTCTGACCCGAGTCACCTCCCAAAGGCCCCATCTGCAAATGCCACCACATGGGGGGTTCAGGGCACGAAGAGCAGGAGGGACAAACGTGGGCCTGCAGCAGCCAGCCGGGGAGGGGCCCAGCCAGAGCAAAGCCGGTGCCAGACGTCACCGACCTGACTCCCAGCACCTTTGGTGGAGTTAGTATCTCTAGACAACTAAACTGGAGTATAAATTCAAATATGCAACACTCTTGCAGTTAAAGTATTTTTGTGTATCCTTATAGAACAGGTTGGGAAAGAGGGAACTACATGACCAAACCTTTCAAATACATAAAGGGCTCAATGTGAGGTGCATTTTACAACGTGTAGAAAGTTAGCAAATGTGCCTTCTATTTCAAACTCCTATTATCAGCGTTCTTGATCTCTACCCTACAGTGCCTTTTTCTATTTATTTGCATGTGTCACTGGACTCTGGAACAAACTTTTTGAAGTATGCAAAATGAAAGTAAATGTTTACAGGGAGCATGTTTGTTTGGTTTTTCCCGCCAATCAATCATTTATGTAACAAGTCTTTATTCTGCACCCACCCTGGGCCAGGCGCTGTGCTGGATCTACAGGTTACTGAAGTGAGCAAGACACGTGAGGATCCTACCGTCCTTGGGCCGGTGGTCCAGGAAAGAGAAAGACCCCAATCAGAGAAACAGAAGCAAATGACCACAAACTGATGAGTGCTGTCAAATAAAACTACGGTAAGGCATAGAAAGCAAGGGGACTCAGCAAGGAGACGCCGTCAGTGGAAAGATCAGACGAGTGTTATCTAAAGGACCAACGAAGGAGAAAGGGTGAGGGGCCGCCAGGCAAAGAGAAGTGGGTAACTCAGAATAAAAGCCAAGTCGGTCCCTGCATTTTTATGTAGAAGGATCCAGAGGGTGGCAAAATGCCCTGCACCCCACTCCCCATCTGTTATAAGCTGATAACGTCATGTGTTAAACTTCCAATCCCCAATGCCTGAAAATGGGATTGTATTTGAAGATAAGGCCTTTAAAGAGGTGATTAAGTTAAAATGCGGTCGGTGAAGTGGGCCCTAATCCCGCATGACTGGTGTCCTTATAAGAAAAAGAAATTTGGGCACAGACGGATGCAGAGCAAAGACCACGGGAGGACACGGGGAGAAGACAAGCCTCTCCCAGCCAAGGAGAGAGGCCGAGGGAGCAGCAAACCCTGCTGATTCTGAAACCAGAATCGGACTCGACTCCAGAGCTATAGAAAATTAATCTCTGCTGTTTCAGCCACCCAGGCTGTGGTACTTCGATACATCGGTCCCAGAAAATAATACACCACTTAATTGTGCTTTAGAGCAAAATTGCAAAGCGCTCTCTTCACTTCCACGCCCCGTGCCTTCCCTCGGCTCCCTCCGAGCCTCTTCCGGTCCCCTCCTTTCCGCACAGGTCAGCCTGTGCCAGTGCTTCCCTTTAGAATTCACATTAGCTTGCATTTCCTTTCCTTCCCTAGTCTTCCTCCTGCCTTCCTGGCCTCGGTTTCTCCCGGGTATTCCCGCTCTCCAGAACCTCAAGGTGAAGTTCTCCAAGGGAAGTCCCCTCCCTCTTCTTGGCCCCCCTGCACTCCCACCCCGTGGTGGAAGACGGTGTCCCTGGACGGTATTCTTAGAACATAGGGAAGCCCACAAAAACCATTGAGAGAACGGATAAAGACAATCCAATGTATTCTAAAGGTCATATTCTAAAGGTCACTGTGCATGAAGCCTAGAAACTAAGAGGGTGAATAAGGGAGTTGGGTTAGGTGGCAATAATAGAGTTGGACATGTGTGATGACAACAAGGCTGGAGAGACGTACATAAAAGTGGATATATACGTAAGAGTTCTTCACTATATTTAGGACTTGAAATCCTCAAGACTCAAGAGGAAGAGATAGATGTCACAATTTGGAGGTTACCGGGGATAAGAAAGATAATGAGGAAGAATTTTACTGAGGAAGAAAAGCCAGGAGGAAGAATAATTTTGTGGAGCAGATCACAGGTCCAGTTTTGAACACAATCAAGGACCTTCAAGGTGTGCAGGTGGAAACGGTGAAGTGGCAGTCAGACGACATGCACCTTGAATTCAGGGAAGTTTGTTGGTGTAAAAATCTGAACTCCAAGGCCACTGCAGTATCAATGGTGCTTGTGGCTGGCAACAGGCACGGGTAGGGGCGAGGTCTCCCTGCAATACCAGAGTGGGGAGGAAAGGGGACCGGGGGGAAATCGGTGGGGCAGCAGGAGACGCAAAGCCTGATCACTGCAGGGATGAGCCAGGAGAGCAGCTGGAAAGAGGTGGCCAGAGAAGTGGGGAAAGGAGAGCTGGGGTCAAGGAAGCCACTGGAAAACAGGCAGGGGTGACCGTCACTTCACATACTGCTAACAGAATGCTAGCAATGGGCAAAGGACCTTTGGAGGAGTGAACGTTTCCCCAGAAAGGGACACGCAAATAACCGATGAGCACACAAAAAGACGCACAACGTCACTAATGGTTAGGAAAATGTAACTCAAAACCACAATAAGATACCCCCTTACACCTACCGGGATGGTTGCTATCAAAAATAGATAGATAGACAGATGATAGATAGATAGATAGATAGATAGATAGATAGATAGATAGATGGATGATAGATAGATAGATGATAGATGGATGATAGATAGATAGATGATAGATGATAGATAGATAGATAGATAGATGATAGATAGATAGATGATAGATAGATAGATGATAGATGGATGATAGATAGATGATAGATAGATGATAGATAGGTAGATGATAGATAGATAGATAGATAGATGATAGATAGATAGATAGATAGATGATAGATAGATGGATGATAGATTGATAGATAGATGATAGATAGATAGATAGATAGATAGATAGATAGATAGATAGATAGATGATAGATAGATAGATGATAGATGATAGATGATAGATAGATAGATGGATAGATAGATGATAGATAGACAGATGATAGATAGATAACTGGTGTCAGCGATGACGTGGAGAAACTGGAACTACTGTACGCTGCTGGTGGGACTGTAACATGGTGTAGCCTCATGGGAAACAGCATGGTGGTTCCTCAGAAACTCAGAAATGAAATTATCACGTGATCCAGCAACGCTACTGAGCACATACCCTTGTCCACATAAAGGAACTATAAGCCAGGTCTTGAAGAGCTGTTCATCCATCATGTTCACGGGAGCATTATTCCAACAGCAAGAAAGTGCAGGCAGCCCAAGCCCATGTCAACAGACGAACACATACACGAAAGGTGATGTTTACTTAAACGGGAAGAGAATCCGTACACGTTATCACAAGAATGAACCCCGATACGCGAGCCCGGGCTTCAGCGCAACGTCGCAGCCGCATCAGCCCCTCCCCGGGGAGTCAGCCTGTCCTCTGAAGCTTGGAAGCCAGGCTCCGACTTCTCCTCTCGGGCCGTGAGCGTCCTGGATGGCAGCCTCTTCCAACACGAGGCTCTTCTGTCTGCGCTGAAATCTTGTTTGGCGCGGCCGCCTCCGTTCCTTTGCCCTCGCTAGGCCTTCCGGACAGCTGGCTGCCGCTCCCACGCCAGCACTTGCTGTCGCTAAGGTGGCTTCTCTCCTCAAGGCTCTCAAACCCCTCTCTTCCAGGCTCAGACCTCTCTTTTTCTGCAGCTGCCTCGCCTCTCTCAGCCTTCACAGAATTGAGGAGTTAGGGCCTTGCTCTGGAATGGGTTCTGGCGCAAGGGAATGTCGTGGCTGCCTGGACCTGCTGTCCAAACCACTAACTTTCACCATCCGTGATAAGGCTGTTTCACTCTCTTACCACGTGTGTTCACTGCGGTAGCACAATTTCCTTCAAGAATTTTCCTTTCACATTCATAACCGGGAGAACGGTTTGGCTCGCGAGGCCCAGCCTTTGGCCTTTCCTGCCTTTCGACATGTCTTCCTCCCTGAGCTCAGTCATCTCTGGCTTTCAATTGAAAGTGGGAGACGTGCGCTTCTCCCTTTCGCTTGAACACGCAGAGGCCGACGTAGGGCTATGAGTTGGCCTAGCGTCCATGTTGTCATGTCCCAGGGGACAGGGAGGCTGAGGAGTGGAAGAGAGACGGGGCAAGAGCCCGTGGACCCAAGAGTCAGAACCCCCATAACATTCATCAACTGAGTTTGCTGCCTTGTGTGAGCGCGGCTCCCGGCGCCCCCAAAGCAATTACCGTAGTGCTATCGAAGCTCTCTGATCACGGACCGCCACGACGAATAGAGTAATGATGAAAACCTTTGAGAGACTGTGAGAACTACTAAAATGTAACACAGGTGCGAAATGGGCAAGTGGTAGACACGGGATGCACGCAGACTTCTTTGGTGGAAACTTTCAATTCGTTAAAAATGTACATCTGTGAAGAGCAAAAGAGCAATAAAGTGAAGTACAATGCAATGCCTATATTTTCCTCATTTTGCAAATCAGTAAATCGGGGCTCAGAGAAATTAAGAACTTTTCCAAAGACCCATCAATTACATCCAGGTCGGTCTGACGCCAAAGCCGTTTCCTTCCACCTTCTGGTTCGATCTGCAGCCTCCCCCTCCCCAGCGGGAAAGCCCACCCGGCCACAGGGAAGGTGGAAGGTGGTCTTCTTTCCGTAGCTGCCTCTCAGCTGTTGTTTCCTCACTCTCGTTAAAAATTGCTGACTCTGGGGTTACCCTCTCCTGCCCTGCTCCTCCTCTCTGGCCTTCTCCCGTCCTCTTCCTCTGACAACCAACCATCCCAAATTCCCTCAGACAGTTGTGGGCCCTCTGAGATGTGGCTCCTGCCTCACCCCCCTCGTTTGTAACCCAGCCCCTTCCTCCTCTGCTTCCTCTACCCGACCGAACGCCTCCCTGTGCCTCATACTCTCTGCTCCCGCTCACCCCCTGGCCTCGCCACACACTGGGCGCCACCCTGCCTCCTTCTCACCTGTGCTGGAAGAAACCCCCTAGTCCTCACTTGGGCTCGGGACGAGGCAGTGAGTGAGACAAGGCTCTGGACCCTGGGAACGTGAGTTCTTAGGTCCGAGGGGCGCAGGCCCCCGGTGCCTGCCGCACAGCGGGAGACGGACCCTGACCAGCGCACGCTGCTGAGTTGACCCAATCCTGCTCTCGGGACCATGTTTGGCTTCATGAAGAAAACCCAGACTTCTTCCTAAAGCCCATTTTATCATATTTGGGAAGACAGTGCCAGGGAATTATTCTTATGAGAACTATGCAGAGGCCACACCTAACTTTCTGGCAGAGGATGAAACAGGCCTCTGCCTCCAGATTCCACACAAAGGGGGCATGCAGGGGCGGCCCCCCCAGCACCGAGCTTGGGGGCAGGAGCACACAGCTGGAATCCCAAAAGTCTACCCCGGGGTGAAGGACGCCGGCCGGGGGTCGGCATGTTAGGGAGCCAGAGCCCGCAAAGGCCAGCACCCCCATTTCCCGCCAAAAGGCAGGCAGAGGAACTGATGCTCACAGGGAAGCCAGAAATCTGAATTTTTAAACGACCTCTCCAGACTGACCACACGTCCCCGAGCATCAGACCGTCACCCAGGCCCGAATTCAGCGTGCAGGCTCTCAGGGGACCTTCGCTGGGGGGTGACGACCACCTCTGCCTCCGGCTCAGTCTTACAACTGGCCTTTCTGTCCCGACTTCCAGGGAGAGCTCGGGGAGCAGGGCTCGGGGTGCAGACGGTTGTTGAAGTTAACTTCAGGGCGGCGGGGCGCTCTCAACAGCCGAGTCCTTGGGAACGCCCAGGACAGACAGGCAGGGGTGGTGCCCACAGAGAAGGGGAAGGGGCAGGAAGGGGAGGGTGTGCGGGAGGGGATGGGGGAGGGCGGGACAGGGACCTGAGACAGGGGCGGGGAGGGGGAGGAGGGGCCCTGGCGGAAAGGAAGACTGCCGCTGTTTGGGGCGCGTGCGGTTCCCCCGCAGAGGTGGCTGCATGTAGCAACATGTTAAATGAGGTTGACAGTGTGTGAAGTGGAAAATGTCAGCCGCCAAAGAAAGACACAGTGAACTTTAGTTTCTGATTTAAATTAATAGGAACTCAAGGAGCGAAAATCCTGCCAGTGTTCGGCCGAGCAGGTGCCTGCCCCGCGTGACAGGTTCGTGTCCCGGCGCCTCGTGTTTACTGGCGCACGGCGCAGAAGGATTCAGGCACATAAACATTTCAGCGGCAGGGTGTCGTCCTGCTGCCCCGCTTGGGGTTCCGCTCCGCCGGGGGCACTCCCTGCCTTTGCTCCCTGCTCTTTGCAGCCACATGGGAGGCGTGAGGGAGCCGAGGGGATCGCAGCAGCCGAGGGGATCGCAGCCAGCCAGGCGCTGCTGCAGGAGGCTGCGCGATCGGACCTGGGGTGCTTGGGGCTGCTGGAGCCAGGAAAACCCGCAAACAGCTCCTCAAAGTGTCTTAATGTGTGTGCTACGTGGGAGGGGAGGGGAGCCCCCGGCGACAATGAGGGAAAGGGGTCGCCCCCACAGGAAACCAGCCGCAGCTCCCTAGGAGCCCAGTCCTGGGGAGTCGGACGCTGGCCCAGGTCAGAGGAAGGCAAGGGCTTGACGTCTGTCTCTTCCACGTGCCTCTCCTCTCGCACACAGGTGCCCTCTGCACCCCTGAAGGAACAGATGCAAAGAGGGGAGCAGAAGAGTTTCTGGTTCCCTTCCCTCGTTTGTCGTCCGAAACCTCAGGCTCAGGTAACACTCAGCGTGGATAAGCTGCAGGGAGTCGGGGCCAGGGAGGCAATAGCAAACCCGCATGCGGTGCAGGGTTCCCTCCTTCCTGTCTCCGTGTCTTCATTCACCATTGTCCCGGCGACACTCCTGCTCCCACAGTTTTCCCTCCAATGCATTTGTTTCTGGGGTGCACTGCCGGTCTTCGTGGACAGAGAGCCCCAGGGAACACCTGCGGGTCTTCCAGGGGGCTGACCCTTTGAAGAAACACCACTTGGGCTCAGAAGGAGAGGTTCCCCTGCCCCCCACCCCAGGCACCGATAGCATCCCTGTGGTTCGAAACAGCCTATAAGACATTGGCACACCCAGGGGATTCTAGGAACTGAGGGTCCATGAAGCGGCCACGGCTGCACCTTTAAGGCGGGCAGAGCGCAGATTCCAGCCAGGTGCTCTGCATCGAGCCCAAGGCCCGAGTCCACAGAGGGAGGTGTCCCTTGCATGGGCCTTGTCTTCCTTCCACCTTCGGGCACGCCCAGGAACTAATCAGAAAAGGCAACACCGGCCTGAGGAGAGCCAGCCTCGGTGAAAACCGGAGCCAGACAGAGCAGGCCTGGCAAGTGTCCCCGTGGCTGACGGCAGCCGCCTCGGGGTTCTGCCGGCACCTCACCACATGAGTCGTCATAGCGTGTCCTGGCAGAGGCCACCCGGGCAACGGGCAGCGCTCATTCCCTAGGTAGCCCCGCACCCCGACTGCCCGGCCCTCGTCGGCCACAAAAAAGTACACACCTTCCAAAGCGTAAGCTCACCGTCCTGGAGTGGCCACCCCCCGCCCCGCAAAGGACCTGCTGTCAAGTTAGATGCCTTGGAAAATGCCTGCGCCGTGGAGCCCACGTAAAAGACAGGCTTGGAGCTTCCAGTCAGGACGGCGACACAGGTAAACCCGGTGCTCACCACCTCACGCAACCACACCAAATTACAGCTAAACCACAGAACAACCGTCACTGAGAACCACCTGAAATCTAGCTAGACAAAAGTCGCACAAGTAAGAATATAAGGAAGAAGCCACACCGAGGCTGGCAGGAGGGCGGAGACCCAGAGCAGGCTGGTTCCGCACCCACGTGTAGCAGATAAAAACTGGGAGGGTTGGGAGGAACATCTCGCCTGTGGGGGGGTCCCTGCCTGAGGAGCCAGGGGCCCCAGCCACACCCAGGCCCCGCAGCCCAGGGTTCCAGTGCCAGGAAAAGTCCCCATAATTTGTGGCTGCAAAAACCAGCAGGGATTGTGGCTGAGTGAGAAGGTCCCTGGCGTCCCAGGCGATCCTCCCAACTGGGCTGCGAGGACTTACTCAGACTCACCGGCTCACTGTGAGCTCCAGCGCTGGGGGAGCAGGGACATTCGGGACGGAACCGAAGCGTCCGGCATCGAGGCAAGAGCTGGAGGCAGCTTTCTCCCAGACAGAAGTGGGGGCAGAGGCCGTCGTCCCCTTTCCGGGCCCTCTCCCCTCAGAGCCGGGGAGCCCACAGGCAGGTACCATATCTGAGTCTCTCTCAACCTGCATAAAAAAGGTGAAGGAATTAAGAAGTACTTTGGTAGTTACGGAAAAGTCATCAGGATACAAAGCACAGCACAGGGAATATAGTCAATAACATTTTAATAACTATATACAGTATCAGATAAATACTAGATTTACGGGGATGGTTACTTAGCAAGTTATGTAATGTCTAATCACTGGGTTGTACATCTGAAAGTAACATAATATTGTATGTCAACTAATTTAAATTTTTTTTTAATTTACAAAAAGAAACTTAGAGTGACTGAGCATCTGAAAGGAACACTTCACCAAGGAAAACAAAGGATTTCAAAAAATTAGTGTAGAGCGAGGACAAACTAGCTAAAAATATCATAGCAGCTAGGAATGAAGTTTTTTAACCCAGCAGTTGAAATGGTCAACTCTGCATGATTTAAAAAGGCTTTCTTGCTTTTCCTAATGCGATTAAATTTATATAAAAATGCTATTCTAAACAGAGTCTTTGATCAAAGCACAACTTCATGGTTACACCATATACTAAATATCTGCATATAATTACATAACTATTCATTTAAAAGGCTGTCTCTGGACTATTTAAAATTACAGGTTGGCTTTTCCCTAGAAAATAATGTGTACTCAGAAAACGCAAACTTTTAATTTTGTTCTGTCAAAACAACTAATGAAACCAAGTTTCCTAGTCCAAGTTAATTAATTAATAATAGACCATTTAAAAGTAGTCACCCTACTTTTGAATGAATCTCGTGTCTGCTGGTGACAAGGCCAAAGGCATCTGATTTAAATCCTCCCGTGGCCACAGTTTGCAAAACATCCGTCTGTGGGAAGTTGTTGGCAAGTACACACACGAAATTTGGGCAGGGCCAGACTGACACTCACCTTTGAACCATCTTTAAAAAAAAAAGCACTTGCTAAGCCGGAGGTGTCACCAGACCTGCCCAGAAAGTGCTCACTGTAAATACCCCCTTTACGAATGAAGGCGTTGCTTGAAGGCGTGTCTCTTGTGTTCACGTGCTATTCTAGTATCAGAATACCAAGTATTCTTAAAAGCAACACAACATTTCATTTCTTTACAAGTTTCCTGCGTAGGTCTTTCTCACCGGTTGTTCCTCCTTTTGAAATCTAACAGAGGGTCTCAAAAGGCGGTGGAGACAGGGAGATGGGACTGGGCTGGAAGAGCAAGACGGCCAGAGGCGCGGGCGTGACGGAGCGCTGGACGGGGCGGGGGCAGGTGGGCAGAGGCAGCGGGTCGGCCTCCGCCCCTGGGACCAGCCCGAGGGCCACGAGCACACAGTCTCTGTTTGCTCTGGGCCGTGGGAGAAGGCCCGCCGAGCTCCCGCCAGCTGCTCAGAGCCCCTTGCCAGGCCGCGGGTTGGATGACATTTTCCCTAACCTTTTTAACAAACATGGGGTGAGGACCACACTGTTTGGCTGAAAGACTACATTTCGGAAAAGACGGATAGAAGGGGAATCACTCTGGAGCCTTCAGCAAACAGCGCTAATCACCGTGACCCCGAAGCAGAGCAAACGCAAATTATGCCGGGACGTCTGGGGACACCCGACATTTTTGGACCAACCTCTCCCGGTCCCCAGGCACCTGAGCAGCGCGACAAAACAGCCCGCCGAGCGCATTCCTATGGACCAAAGACGATCCCTTTCTAAGTCCTCCTCAGCTTCAGCTTCCCTGCGGCTGTACGTGTTAGGAGCCCTCCGGGGCCATGAAGAGGGACCCTCACAAAGTTCTTCAAGGAGATGGAAGCATCTGGGACCAGTCCCAGAGAACTCTCGGGCAAAGAAGCAGGTGACCCCTCAGGTCTCCCTCGGGGGTCCCGTGGCCGCCCACACACAGCATCTCTGTCTGCTTTCCGAGCGGGCTCCATGCTCCTTCCAGCCACTGGCATCCTGAGACTTCGTGCACCCAGGGTGGCACCTGAAGTCAGAGTCTCTATCACGGGTTGCATGTGGCGCCCAAAACGTGCCTCTCCCTACGCTGAAGCCCTAACCCCCAGGCTCAGGAAGGGACCTTATCTGGAGACGCGGCCTTCGAAGGCAGGATGAAGTGCAATGAGGTGACTGGGTCGGGCGCTGGCCCGCCGAGACGGGGTCCACATCGGGAGAGATGAGCGCACGGCCGAGCCCGGGAGGGGGCCCGAGGAGAGGACACCTCCCTCACACCAAGGAGGGCCCGCGGGGCCACCCCGCCGGCCCCTGGCCGCCTCCACATGGTGAGCACAGGGTGTTCTATTATTTAATCTGTCCAGTCCGTGGTACAAATAAACGCACAGCCCCTTCTGGAATGTTCACCTCAGACTCTCCGCAGCAGGTGCAGACACTCGGTGTCCACGTTCCCGGGACAAGGGCCTGGTGGCTCCAGTTCACCTGCCAAGCCAGTGCCACCGTCACAGGCCGCAGCTGGCCCGGCCCCCATCTGTCTGCCTGCAGGCAGGACGGCCTGTGCTCAGTCAGCGTGGGGCCTGCGAGGACGCAGGTCCCCCGGAGGACGGGCCGTGGGAGAGCAGGCACCGGGATGGCACGTCTGACACTCCGTGTAGCCTCAAGCAGTTGCCAGCTTCCTGAGACGAGGTGGCCCAGGGTTGACGGGAACACCATCACTGCAGCCACACTCTTGCAGACAGAAGTCCTGGAGGTGTTTGTCCCACCGTAGAGACAGCAGGAAGCAAGCGCTGCAGGGAAGGCATCGGTGACGGCCAGGCTGGGGGCGGGGGCACCGGGGTGGGGGGCACGTTGGTGTTTAACGAGTGCAGAGCTTGGGACGATGGAAAAGCTCTGAAGACAGATGGGAGGCGGGGACGTCGGTCCCATGACGTCAGTGTGTGAATGCCACTGAACTGCACACTTAAAAATGGGTAAGATGGTGAATTTCGTGGTATGCATATTTTACCACAATAAAAAAAAAACACACAAAAATCTTGAGGAAGCATGCGATCTAACGAGATGAAGCTTTCTCTGCCGGCGGAGTCACCGGGGGCCAGCTGGCTGGTCACGTGGGAGGAGCCTTTCCTGAGCAAGTAGGAAGCGCAGAGTGGGGCCCCTCCTCCGGGCCGAAGCGCAGCGCCGCCTGCCAAGAGGGGGAAGGGTGATCTGCAGGAATCAAGCAACAAATCGCATACCCAACACTTATATGTAATCCAGGAATGCTACTTTTTCAAGGAATATGCACATATTCAAAAAAATTAAAGAAGGATTTTGAGGGAATAATGCTTAAATTCCCCCAGACGTCCTTCCTGTGCCACGCTGGTGAAGTGTCTGAAGAAAGAGATGTGGAAAGTGGTTTTGCAGCAGGCCCAGCAGGTTCCTGAACATCTGATTGCTGCTAACAAATAGCCTTTTAGCAAATTAAGTGTAAATGAATCAGAAGCTTATGGATCATGTTTTAGCTGAAGCAAACAAAGGATCCAAAATTTGTAAGAAAAGGTGCTTGGCAAACTCAGTGAGCGTAGTTTGTTGAACCCAAGCATTTCAGAAATAGTTTGATTAATTTTGCCAACTCAAAACCCTGCCAATTTTCTATTGTCCCCAAGTATTTACTAGCATTTTTCCAGATTGGATTTCCCATCCATATTTCCAAATGTTCCTGGCCGCCCTGCTGATGATCATTTGGAATGCTTTCTACCCACAGGGCAGGGCGCCTCCTTCCTGGAGAATTAATCCAATGTCACACCAACTCAGGCTGGTCTTACCTTCCACAGAATTCTTTCAGGACCATCACTCCATTTAATTCTCCTGACACCGTGGATGAAGAAACCAAGTCACTGAGGGCTGGCAACTCCCTCGGAAAACCACAGAACAAGGATTAAAACCCAGGCCTCTTGATTCCAATCTGCACCATTAGGTATAAAGAGGGTGCTAAGCTCTCCCCAAGCTCCTCCTAGGAGGGAAATCTGTGAGACACATACCAGGGAACGGGTGATGTCTAAGGAAATGGAAAAGTCCCCCCAGGGTCAGGTTCGAGGCCCGTCTCGAGCCCCTGAGGCCGCTGGCCCCCACTCCTGAGTCTGGTGTTCTGTCCTGGCTTCCCACACCCTCACCCTTTCAAAATTATTTCCTCTCCAGTTGGGCCCTCAGTACACAAACAGGAAGATTCCTCATTCTGAAACTGACATAAATACAAAGGCACCCAGGGTAGGAAAGAACATGCATGTGAAGAAAGCCAACCAAAATGCCAGCTACAGCTTGAGCGAAGAGTGCGCCGGCCAAGCAATGCCCCCCTTTCAGGGGGCCGCAGACCCGCTGCAGGGCAAGGTCTGAGCCCCGAGGAGAAGAGAGAAGAGAGTGAGTTGCCTGTCTGTCGGAACGCCCCCTGATTTAGTATTCAGGCATTTAATTAATGTTCTGTTTACACCCCACTTCCAGGTCGTTAATGAAGATGTTTAATGAGTGAATTCACACCCGTCTGTCTGCATAGCACTCTGCCGAGTCCCGAGCCTCTCCCCCGAGACGCAGCCCTTCCCCCTCCCCCACCACACGCCCGAGACACTGGGTGTGGCCAGTTATTTAAAACCCTAGAATTGCCTGCTCTGCATCCTCGCACTAGAAATGTGACTTGCAGGGGCCTGGGGGGCACCGGAGAGCCTGTCTGGGTGCTACGAGTCCTTTCGCTAGAGGGACGGAGAAGCCACCTAGAGGTGGTGGGGCAATTTGGAGTATGACCCAGGAACCCCAGACCCCACCTTGCTCCACCCCAAGAACGGCTGTCGAAGACTTAGGTCAAGAGGAGGAAGCAGCAACGCAGAAACACGCTAAAGACGGGGGTTCAGGGCAGCACGGCCTTGGTCCTGCCCAGGTGTGGCTCCGGTGAGGAGGGTTCCCACACACACACATACCGAAGGCGCCTTGACCTTGAAGGTCACTGCCCTGGGGGCCGGCTGGTATCTGCCGCGGTGGCGGTCGCTGGGGCGGCAGAGGGCCCCGGAAGTTCTGGGGCCATCGGGAGGTGGCACCCTCGACACGAACCCCCACCCACTCTCACACCCATTTTCCAGGAATGGACACTGAAGTTCAAGAAGGGTAAAGCAACTTAGCTAAGACCCCAATACTTGGCTCACTTGCCCCCTGCACAGAATTAAGCACAGCACCCCGAACTGCAGCTGTCTCAGATACCCGGACAGTGTGACCCCCTGCTTCGGCCCAAGACGTAAGCTGAGTAAACAACGAAATCACGAAGGGTCGCAGGCAGGCATTTGCCTGGCAGGTTGCCTTTGCAGTAGCACACAACAATCATTCCGGAGCATCAGCTAGAATCTGCGGCAGGCACGAGGCTAAGAACGGGGGTTTAAAAGAAAGCAGTTCCTGCCATCGAGGCACCAGCCACGGGATTGAAGACGGAGAAGTGGCGCTGGTTTGGACACCGGCGCAGGCCACGTGCCTGGCCCTCCACCCCACTGCTGCGTGGTTCCCTCCCGCCTCACCCCACCTCGTGGGGACAGCGACGACCTGTCCCTCTGACTAGCATTGATGAGCTCACATGGTCGGAAAACTGGCCAGAAAGATAACTTACGATTCCTGGAACAGACTTGAAGGAAATCCGCAAGTCTGGGACTGCACAGCCTGCAAGCAACTTCTCTATCTCCCTTAATTATGGTTAAAATCACAGATCTGCTTGTTGCCTCGGATATCGGCCGTAGGGGCTGCATTCCCTTGTCTGAAGGCAGAGGGGTGGGTGGTGCAGGGCTGCACAGGTGACACAGGAAGCTCACCAGCCCTGACGCATGATCCCCAACCATTGGACACAAACTACAATGCAGGCAGGACTGCCAGCACCCACGGTTCCCCAGGAGGGGGCGCCCTCTGGGTGCTGGCTGTGCTCCGGGAGGGGCCCCTGGGGCAGAAGAGCACCAGGGGACCAGGGCAGCCAGCGCCCAGCAGCGGGTGGGCCCTGGACCTGCTCTAGACCACTGCCCATCCCGCCCGCCTTGGCCCACACCAGACCCCTCCCGCAGGGGCTCGCTGCCGAGCCAGCAAGTGGCTTCCTGTTTGTAAGGCCTTGGCCTGGCCTGACAAATACTGGCTGTGGACCACTTCACAGGCCGTTTCTGTCTCCTGGGCTTTCCCTGGTCCATCTCCCGAAATAGTCCTGGGGCATCTAGGGTGAGTCTGCCCTGGACCATTGGGAACAGACCAGCTTTGGGGAATGAAAGCTCCCCTGACTCCTTCCTCCCTGAGCAAACGGCCCTGATGTCTGAGCCCCAGGAAGTTCTGGGCCTCTTCCTGTCCGCAGCCGTTGAGAACAACGTGAATGCCATCGGCCTTACCTCCGTGTGTCACTGTCCTTCCCCAGTCAGTCAGCTCGGATATCAGCATGATGCACGTCCAACTCGGTGCGTCCAGTTGGCCGTGGTCACCCGTCACCGGGGACAGGCGGGCCAGTCCGCCCACAGCTCTCTCCTCGTGCCCCAGCCAGACTCCCAGGCAGCTCCCAGACGCACTGTGCCCGAGAAAAGCCAGGGAAACAGACAAATCCATCAATGTGACAAGCCGTAGCATCCTTCGACCGCGGCCGTGAGCCGCTGATGCCTGGCTTTGCCCCAGCCTGGGTGCACCAGACAATGCTGTTTCTTTTTCTTTTTTTTAATTTTTATCTATTGATTTTTAGAGAGAGAGAAAAACATCTATTCGTTGTCCTACTTATTTATGTATTTATTGCTTGCTTCTTGTCACAACCTTGGTGTATCGGGGTGATGCTCTAACCAACCGAGCTGCCCAGCCTGGGCCCAGAGGATACTGTTTTTAATGCAGGGACAGCCTGGGCACATGAACAAGGGGACGCAGGGAACTGCCCACCTGTCGCGGGGGGGGACACCCATGGAAAGAGGACTATGCTAATGCCTCCTCATTGTGTCACCTTGTGTCGTACATTCCACCCCCACCCCCACCCCGCTGACGACAGCAAAGCTCATTCTACTGAAATTTGGTAACCGGTACAATTCTCCACCAAAATCCCCTCAAAATAGCCTTCAGGCTTCCTTTCTGTGCGATGAAGCATGGAGGGTCACGGCCAGTCGAGGCTGTGTCCAGGCCTCTCCGCACCTCAGCAAATGTCTGCTTCCTCAGAGTGAAGAGTCAACCCTGCGAGCTTCTGCTCGGGACTCGCCACTCAGGGCCCTGCTACGGGGGAGCCACGGGGGGAGCCACTGGGACCGAGCTGCCTTCCGGGCAAACCCGGTAACATCAGGGTTCTCCCCGACGGGGACCTGGACACCCCACAGATTCAAGTCCAAGGGGACACGCCCAGAGGAACGAGGATATGGGGCCCTCAAGGGAGGGAAGAGGCGAGGCCCCGAGTTCGAGTTTCCGAGTCCCGGGAAACAAACCGAAATTCATACAAGGCCTTTCGGCAAAGGCTTCAAGCACGCAAGACACGTTCCCTCGGATGTTTCTGAACGCAGATGAATGTGGCGGTCACCAGGTCCCCACCGAGAAGTCCTTCCTTCTGGGGGCCTTCCCAGCAGCAGGCCACAGGCGGGACTGGTTAGCGTGTCCCACCTGATGGAAGACCCTGGTTGACCAGGGACCCAGGCTCAGCCTCGAGGGTCCCTCTGCTCCCTGAAACCCATTCCACCTGGGAATTAGCGAACCCTACGTCTTCCCTGGTAATGGAAAAAAACCACAGCCCAAGCACTCGCCCGACTGGCCGCTGAAGCCAACAGGAATTGATAAATTGCTTCCTGTCCACCGCGTGGGCACCTACCAAGTTTCGGAGTCGAACTGTGTGAGAAATTACTTCTGCAATTCAGCCAGCAAGAGTACACGGAACTGTGCTTTTTAAATCCCATCAGAGTGCAACTAAAATCAGAAAATTCATTGATTTCAGGCAGTGACTACAAAGACCCGAGTTATAAAAACCCTATTCAGAGAATTTCAGTGCATGGGTACAACATGCACATTCGCAAGGCTGGTCTGGGAGGATGGGGTCTCCCCTTGCTGCATGGGTGCTTCTAAAATCCCATTATCTTCCCTGCCTAAAGGTACATACCGCAAGTCCCCTCCCCGAACAGCCGGGGCCACTCCCCAGAGCTCTCGGGTGAGGCCCTCGCTGGGGCCCCAGCCTTTCAGAGTTGTCCCGGGCTCTGGCTCTAGGGGCAGGGCGTCCCAGTCGGGGCCCAGCTCAGAGGCTTTGCCTCGCCGACCGCCGTGCCCCGTAGGGGCCTCAAGGTGAGACGGAATCCGCGAGGCCAGCTTCCCCAAAGTCCTGCCCCTAAGCACCCACACTTTCGACTGCACAGGCTGTGTGCCCAAGGGTTCCTTGGGCTTCTAGGGACTGAAACCGAGTTAGGGGTAAAGAGAGAAGCAGGGTAACAAGAGGGGGCATTTGTCGAGCATGTGGACCTATCAGGCTTCAGGTCACGCCCTTTGCTTGTGTTAATGAAGTGAGCAGTCCCCACAGCCAGAGACAGGGCATGTCAGGGTCCCCACTGTGCAGATTAGGAACGGAGGTGAGAGAAGGGTGTGGCTGCCCCCAGTCACACAGCAGAGCAGAGCTGGGATGGGAGCCTGTGTTCCCGGCTGCCCACCCACTCCAGACAGTGGGGTGGGCTTCTTTCTCCTCTCCTCTCATCGCTTTCTGGTCCATATTTAGGGATGGGGCACTTCTGATAGATGGGCCACCCCAGTCCCTCGAAGGAGGACAGCCCCCAGAAGGCTGCTCGGCTCACGGAGAGCAAACACAGGAGGCGCTAACACCCAGGCTGCAGAGCTCGGACCCTGGCGGCATCTCCCTGCAGCAGGGGGTCGCCGGTGCTCTGTGACCCAGGACCTGCCCTGCTAGAGGCCGGGGGACGGGAGATGCCCCACAAGCCTGCTTAGCAAGTGGGCATGGCATGGACAGTGGGCTGCCTCGGGCAGCCTGCCGCCCACGCAGACACCCTCGTTCCCAAGTGTCCCTGGGTCTCCCCCTCGGAAACCCTGCTGCCGAATCTTCGTGCAAATAAGATCTCTCATGTTGTTTCTGAGTTGGCAAGAAATCGAGTGGAAGATTATTTTTCTCCCATGGTTCAGCACCTGAAAATGAAACAACTCGGAACGGATGAACTCCAACCAGACCAAAAGGGTTTCACGAGAGGAAGCCAGACTTACAGTCTTGAAGATGTCACAGTCTCTAGGCTTACCGAGGTTTGCAATCTGGAAGGGGCCTAGAGACGGTCGCCCCAGCCTGCTCACTGGATAGAGGAGGACACTGGTGCAGCGGGTGTGGCGACTCCCCTGGGGTGGGGGTGGGGGGGTACAGTCCCCGCACTCGGCAGCACGGCTGTCTGCTGCCGGCTGGCGGGGCGACTTCACCTGCACACGGGCCCCTCAGAGGAGATGGGGCTTCCGAGAACCTGCTCAGGTTTCCAGACTCGCTGCTGTTTCTCTCAGGAATAGCGTGTTTATTATATTAATGCCTCTGTTTGTAATGAATATTTATTAAGCAATTAGGACGTGCCCAGGAGCCTTCGGCATCCTGAAGGAGACGTAATTACGAGAAGCGTGAAACTATTACACGTGAGATTTTATCACGGGTGCTCACTGGCGTGACAACCACCTGGGTCTGGACCCAGGACAGGTCCTCACAAGGACGCTGGCCCTCCTCTTTCACGGAAGTAAGTGCATGAACACACACACACACACACACACACACACACACACACCCCTGTGTGCGTGTAAAACTGGAGAAACTGAGCAAGGTCAATGGATTACATCAAAATCAGTTCCTGGGTGGAGTCTAGGTATGTAAGATGTCTTGGCCACACCCCATTGGGTGGGGAGCATGGGGGGTGGGGGGCACACCGACCTACCTGTGTTGTTAACTCGGCAGCCTCAGTTACAGTCATGAGAACAAGGCAAAGTCGGCAACGCAGAGTGAACAGGTGGGAGGGGAAACGCAGGAGCTGGCAGACACGGGGGAGGGGCGGCCTGCAGGGTCAGCGTCCCCAGCTGCAGGGCTCATCCTCCTGCTTTAAAAGTCTCCCCGTGGCAGCGCCGTTCCAGGAAGCCGCCCGAAAACTAGGCACGTGCCTCTGGGGACTCGTGAACGAGAAGAGCAGGGTGCACTCGATCGAGTTCACGGGACGCCTCCATTTCCACAAAACGAAGGGTGCGCTCAGGGGCGTGACTGCAGGCTCTCTGGGAGAGAGTGCGTGAGGAGCCGCGCAGTTGCTTCTGGTGGGCCGGCGTCTTCAGGAGAAAGGGGACTGTCGTTTCCATCGCGTGTTCCCATTCCTATTCTGAAGGTTTTACCGCAGCATGTGTGCTTCATCAAAATAAAATAAGAAATGCATCATTTAATACATACACCCCCGCCCACCCTGGACCTTAGACCTCCGATGGTAGGGAGGGTGGTCGTGATCGAAGCGGGAAGTGCTGAGCACCCGGACTTTTTTTTTTTCTTCACGGTTCTGCTAACTCGAGTCCTTCCACGCAAAGACGCTTGCCTACAGGTCAGGAGACTGATCCAGAACCTTCTTTAAAAGCACCACCCTGCAAGGTGACCCAGGGAAAGGCAATTTTGCTGAAAGTTGTTGGCAGCCGAGCCCAGTTGGCACGGCCCTGAGGTCTCTCGCCTTTAAATTTAATGCGCTTTTTAAGTCCTGGGGGCATGCTAATTCTTGATAAATGAAGTCCAAACATTTGGTGGGGTTTACGTGGCCGCTGCATTCTCGTGATCGCTCATTCAGGACAAATACACAATGACACCGTAAACTGGGAAATCTGCTGACGTTGTCAGACCGGAGTAATTTCCGAAAACCACGAACGTCCCTTAGGGGAGGAAGGGCGGCCGAGGAAGAGGCGGGGTAACAGCAGCAGGTCGCAGAGGTGGAAAATGCGAAGATTACGACTGTGAACCTGTTTGTCTGTAGGTCAGGGAGCAACATAATTTTGTAACGAGCAGTAATCCTCCCGGATTCCATCTCAGTTCCTTCCAAGGCACAGAAACGGAAATCTCTTTGTAAATCAACAAAGCCGTTGATTTACAAAGAGCCTCCACACCACCCCTCCAGCTGGCGCCAAACCGGTGGTGGGTCAGAATCAAAGAAGATGAGGAATTAGGAATAAATAAGAATGAAAGGAAGAACATCCAGTCTATTTCTAAAGTCGTAAAGCTGCGTGATTTTCTCCAAGTTTTAGGTAGGTTTTTAAATGTCACTTAAAATTACCTAACGTCACCAAATTTTAGCCAGATGATCAACTCTTGGAGCGGTAACGCTGTATGTTTTAAGGTGTGTTAAAGGTCTTCATCACAGAACATTCTCGTTTAGTTTGACAAGTGGAGTTCTGTGTTTGTTTTTGGTTCGTACCCTAAGCCACCTAAGACATGAGGCTAGGTCGTCTGCCTTGGGTGCAGTAAGGTCTCTTTCAAGGGACCACGATCTTGGCAGTGACATAGACTGGCCAATTAATAGGAAATTTGCCGATTTCTGCTCCTGCGCATGGACATGTAATCTCACGAAATATTCGTTTTGCCAAGAAGCGGAAGAAGCCAAGGCAGGTGGAAAATGTCAGGACTCCAGCTCCTCCCCTTCTGTTCTTCTGTGTCCCTGGAGCCTCAGCAGGGCGAGCTGCCCAGGCCGGGGGACAGGGCCTCTTCCGGTTGGAGCGCGGCGATGTCTCATCTCCCGGGGTGAGAAGACACAGCACCTGGCGTGACCCAGTGGTTTTCGACCAGTATTTCAGCTCCTGGCAGAAGCTGGGGTGACCCCAAGCTGCACCCCAGGTCCAGCTACAGCACTCAGGACAAGTGACATCAGCCGCCTTCAGTATCCAGGGTTCTGCAGCCTCGGATCCAAGCAACCACAAAATACTCAGCAAAAAGCCATGGTTGCGTCTGCACAGAGCACATGCAGATTTTTCTTGTCATCGTTCCCTAAACAATACAGTGTAACAACTGTTTCCACAGCCATGGCAGTGTATTGGTGGGTATGACAAGTAACCTAGAGATGATACAAAGTATACAGGAGCAGGCCCGAGGTTGTATGCAAACTGAGTCATCACCCCTTATCTGCGGTGTTTTGCTTTCCACGGTTGCAAGTTACCCATGGTCAACTGAGGTCCAAAAATACCAAATGGAAAATTCCAGAAATAAACAATCCGTATGTTTCAAACCATGCGCCATTCTGAGCAGCGTGATGGAATCTCACGCTGCACCACTGCAGCTGGCAAGGATGCGAAGCCCCCCTGCCCAGAGCTGCCACCTCACTTCATCTCATCGCAGGGACACTGTGTCACCTCACATCAGCATGAGAGGAGGAGAGGTGAGTACGGTCCACCATCCTACATCCACGTCACTTTTAATACCATACATTGTTACAGCTGTTCTCTTTAATCACCAGTTATTGTTGTTAATCTCTTCCTGTGCCTAATCTATTAAGTTAAACTTTATCGCGGGCATGCATGTATAGGAAAAAACCTAATATACCTGAGGTATTTTCCACGGTCTCAGACATCCCCTGGGGGGTCTTGGAAAGCATCCCCCGTGGATGGGGGACGACTGTTCTAGGCCATTTTATCTAAGGGGCTCGAGCATCCTGAGAGTTTGGTATCCATCGGGGGTCCTGGAACCCACCCCCCACGGAGACAGAGAGACCACGGCGCCGGAGAAGGGCGGCATCACCGCCGCACGAATCCACTGCCACCTCTTTCCTGTGTCAGGAGAAACGAGGCCATTTAGAGAGTCAGTTGAATAAGCTGATGAGTCCAGTGGCCTGGAACCATGAAGCAGATCCCAAGGTGGCACAAGTCTCCCCTGGGGGGGGAAGGCCAGAGAAATATGCCGAACCCCGTGCTCTCCTGGTTCCGCCTGTGAAGAAAATCCTCTGAGAAGAGAGAACAAGGAACAACAAACAGGCCTCATTCTTTACATTTCCCATGAGCCAGCACCCTCCTGGCAGGACCTATCAATTTAGCTTCCGGACGCCTGGAGTCCAGCCAGGAATCACGAGGCTTCCATATGCTCAGCAAAGTGCGGTGCGGCAGCTCTGCCGAGCCGCCGGCGGGCACGGGGCCGAATCACCGCGGACGTCGGTGCAGGCCCGATGTCTCCAATCCATGACTCGATTTTGAGAAATCTCCTCTCTGCACTTGCCGCCCGATCCTGGTCTCACAGGGGTCGCTGGGGTGCACAGCCTGCCGGCAGGCGTTGGCTTTCCTGGTTCCCTTGGCTCTCACCTGGCTACGTTCCCACCCATTGTGTCTATCACACTCCGGCTGTCGGGGCGAGAAGCCGACGTCTCGGTCGCGATGCTTCCTGGGCCCGTGTTCCTCCAAGCCGGGAACAGGGTCAAGGAGAAGCGGGGAGCACACATGTGCTCACGCAGGCACTACGTGCTCACACAGGCACTACACACTCACGAGCACACACACACCAGAGCGCTGTGCACCCACGGGCATGTACACATGTGCTCACATGTACACACACAAGCACATATGCATACACAAAGCTCTCCAAGGCATGCACGCATGCACACACCCACTCACGTTGTTCCAGCCTGGAACTGCCTGCACACTAAGGCCTCTGACCGGCCGACTTGGTCCAGGTGGGCCCCTTGGAAACGTCCCCTGGATACAGAAAAGCCCAGCATTTGCTGCCCAGGGAGCATCAGGAATGACTGGGCCTCCTTCCAAGCAGTAGGGCTACTGGGTTTTCCCCCATGGGGTTCCGAATGTGTTGAACTGGTCTAGTTGCACAGATGCTGGCGAGTCATTCAACCGCTCTGTGCTTCCATTTCTCCGCGCATAAACCGGAGGGCCGCAGCCGCCTCGCCGCTGCGGTGCCGTGACAGGCTTGCACAGACATGGGAGTCTGCCGCTGAACACGGGGTGTCGTGACGCCTCACTATCGACAAGCTCCTTATGGACAGGACGCAGAGCAATGAAGCCCTGGGGACTAGGCGCCTCTTCCTGAGAGGTGACTAGTCATCGTGACAACGTCAAAATGTGCACAGCAAGCAGACCACCGGGGCCCAGCCAGCCCCGGGCCTGAGACTGGGAAGAACAAGGCCGACCCTTCCAGCCCCCAGCAGGCCGGCTGCCTCCCCTCCTCCCGCATGGAGGGCTCAGCCGGGCCCTTTAGGGACTGTGTCACACTCCAAAGCTGCAGTTAGAGAGGGTGCGGCATGAAGAAAGGGACGCATTCACAGGTGCACCCAGCCAGTCCCCCAGCCGAAATTCCAAGCAGGAGCAGGCCCAGATTTGGTGGGGCCTGAATCTCGAACAATCTCAGGGATGCTCCTTAGGAAAAAGAGCACAACATAATAGATGTACAGTTAGGGGGTTGTAAGAATATTTATATATAATGAGAAGAGAAACAGAGACAAATGACCGGAAATTGGAGTGCCTCTTTTCAGACACCTCGAGCCTGCTGGACATTAAACCCCCGCAGAAAAGCATCTGGATTTCGAGCTGGCCTCCTGCACACCCAGGACGCTCGGATGGTGGCCGGCCACCACGTGCGGGGCCCTCCCGGGCCTCTGCTTCAGTACCTGTGAGTCAGTCCTTCAGGGACGGAGGGGCTGCTCTCACTTCATGTGTAAGGAACGATAGCAGCTTTGTCCACCCTGGAATTATCTGGTGATTCCGAGCGTCCACCTACTGGGTTCAGGGAGGAGAATGAAGCTGAGACTCACCTGACTAGTCTTTGTAAGTGAACCAGGTCACCCAGAGCCTGTCTACATTCTGAAAAGCGAGCGAAATCACGGCCGCATCAGTGTTCAATGTCCACACACTGGCTCCCACGGCCACGCCTGCAACGCAGTGGGCTGGGTCCCCCGGTGACCACTCGGCCAGGGCACCTGCCTGTCCCGTCTGTCCACAGCCCACACGCCCCTTCCTCCCACTGTCCACTCACCGGTCCTTACAATCGGCAGAGCTCCATTTGGGTGACAGCAGGCTCGGCAGTAGCCTTGGGTTGCCTCCGGGGAAGGTTCCAGAAATCTACGCCATAGATTTCATTCCAGGTTCCCAAGACTTGCGTGCGGTGGGAGAGAATGCCCACCACCCGCAAACACACACTCACCTCCACCCACTGAGTTGTAGCCCCGTGTCAAATCTTCAAGTCCCACCTGTCTGTGCGGATCAGCCCCGTCACGGGTCACCTTCGCTGGGAGGGGCCGCTCTTCTCCTGAAGTCCTGTGGCTCCTCCCTCTACCACCTCGTGCTGGTTCCGAGCCCAGCTGCGCAAGGGCTCGGCTCGGCTGGCCTCTCTAGATCGCTGCCCTGCCAAAGTCAAGGTCCCCAGGGTATCCCACACGTCCCCGCAGGGGAACGAAGGGTAAAGGGACCAAACATGCTTTTTATACCAAAGACATACCAGAGTACTTTCTATGGAAAACTACAAGACTTTGAAAATTATCGTTAAGTGCGGGTTCTTTTTGACAGCGACAACTGGACATCCGGGGGCGCCTACGTGCCCTTGGACTGGCTGTGCACCCCTTTGTGCCGAGGTCCCCTCAGCGGACAAACGAGGGTGACGACAGCACCTGCCCCCTGGGCTCCTCGCACGCTCAGATGGGTGGGGGGAGCGCAAACGGGCACAGTGTGAGCCCTCAAATAAAGGCTCACTGTTCCGGCCTGGACCCCACGGAAGAATCGCCCTCCTCCCATCTGCCCATCTGACCTACAGCAACAGAGTTAAATGTGCCTGGAGGAAGAAGACCTGCTGGCAAGTGGGGTTTCTGGAAAGGGCAGGTCTCCGGCCGCCGCCTGCGAGGCTGCTGAGGCTTGCTGGCCCCGAGGGGCCGGTGTCCACACACATCTCCTAGCGCCCCTCCCAAATTTGTCCCAATAACAGCCACCACCTGAACACCGCTGGTGCCTGCTGCCCCGGTCCGCATGTGCACAGGGTCCGGTCGGAGTCTCCGGGGAAGTGCCGATCCGCGGTGATTCTCTCCGCCCAGGAGTTCAAATCCTCCTTCTGCTTGAACCCCCTGACACACGAAACGCCTCTGGATGAGCAACTGACTTGACCGTGTAAGGTGGGGCTTCATCTACTCCGCACGCGTGTTCTTTTCCATCAGAAACAGCCCCCAGGGCAGCAGGCTCCGCTTCCCCCAGCTGCCCCGGGGCTCCCCTGATGGTTTGACTGTCTTTTTGAGGGTAAAAGAGGAGACTCTTAGCTCAAAAGGCCCAGGACAATGAGTCACGTGGAAGGTGCCCAGAAACAGCCTATCCCGGCCGCACCGTGCCTGATACAGACAACCAGCCGGCGGACAGCATCCTTCGTCACCACGCGCCCCCCCCCCCCGGCCTTGGCCCGACCCCCTGCAGCACATCCCAGCTGGGCTCCCAGCCCCCCGCCTGCCCCGGCTCCCACCCGTCCGTCCTTTCTACAGGCACCAGCTATTTTTAAAAACTCGTGACTGATGGGGTTTGGGAGAAAAATCAGTAAATTACAGCTGAACGTCAATGTCAAAAGCCTTACCGCTGAAAATAATTAACATAGGTCATTTATCGCTAGGTCGTTAGTTTAAGGTTTGGAATTTTCCAAAGTGATTTGGAACCCCCAGCTTGACAAATCTATAGAAAGACATTGATAAGCGAGTGCTGGGTGGGGAGCCAGCGAAGACCAGCTTTGGTACTCTGGTCACACCCTGTCCTCAGTCTCCGAAACTGTCGGCAGCGTCATTGAGACCGTAGTGACAAAGATGATACCATGTGGCCCTCGGAAACGGGGAGAAAACCACCCCGGCCACGTCTCACAGGGGAGGTGCCAGGTTCTCTGTGCCTTGGTTGGTTTAAAACTGCTGAGTGTGTTTCGATCTGAAGACCACCTACCGGTCCTGGGGGTGAGAACACCGGTCAGCATATTTTGCTAGTGGGTGTCTTCATTTTGAAAAACGTAAAAATAACATGCCGCCTGCGTCAGACCCCACGGACGATGGCGCCCTGCGTCCCGCTGTGCAGCGTCGGGGGGCTGGTGTCCCTGTCCCTAGTCATAAGCCCAGGGACGCAGCCGTGCAGCCCACACTAGCCTGGTGCCCACGCCTGGCCACCTTTCAGCGCCATGACCTCGTGTCAGAGGCCTGTTAGCTTCCAGTTCAACTTGCGTTGAGATTTTTTAACCAGCTTTCCAAAGAAAATTTCTGCTTGGAATTGCTCATTTACAATCAGGAAAGATATTTCAAATTCTAACAGTTTGTTTTCTCCAATTGCTTAGTAGGCATCGTTTGACATCATGAAACACACCCTCTGGTGGAGGGGTGTCCAATGTCTGAGAGAGGGCGAGCAGGGGGCAGGGGCTAAGTGTGGGGACCCGAGAGCCACAGCGGTTGGCTTCCAGTTCCCGCATAGCCCCATGTGACCTGTCCGTGCCTCGGTTTCCCTGACTATAAAACGGATGTACTCTACTTGTGGCAAACATCATTTTCAGCAAGAGTTCTTGTTCTCCGCTATTTCCAGGCACGCGCGCCCTTGAACTTAGGGGCGGCAGCTCAGAGTGCCCCAGCCACTGAAATGTCAGTGGAAGTGATGTTCTTATCTGCGCATATATTAATATAATGGAATAGTGATGTTACTGAGTAGAGAAATATTGAAGAGCTAGCGTGCAGTTCTCCGAGTTCTCCTCCCCCAGGGAGCTGACCTGGGAACTCGAGTTGATGTGGAGGTGACGCAGATGGGACCTGAGCCTTCGAAAATGACTTGACACGTGCGAGAAATAAACATTCTCGGAGTTAAACCGCTGAGATCCGGGTGTTGCTTGTTACCATGGCGCCGGCAAGCCCGCTCCGGCGGACAGGTTTCCCCACAGGGGTGTTGGGAGGTGAGTGGCTCGTGTGCACAAACACTGCAAAATGCCTAACCCGTAAGAGCTACACAAACGCTTGCTCAGTTGCCTCCAGGGCTTTTAATTCTCACACACCCATTTGTCACACTTTCACAGCTTATCATCGATGGCATTTTCTGTT
This sequence comes from Anoura caudifer, assembly GCA_004027475.1. NCBI lineage: Eukaryota > Metazoa > Chordata > Mammalia > Chiroptera > Phyllostomidae > Anoura > Anoura caudifer. Next base: position 194,579 of record PVKU01001540.1, on the reverse strand, counting down.
TTAACTGGCAACACTGTCTCTCTCTTAACGCTCCACAAGATAATGGTGCGTCGAAGACCCAATGAGAAAGCTTCCTCATCGTTATGATCTGAGGGACTAGTGAGTAACGGGCAGAGGCCGAGGTCTTGGTGTGTAAGCGTGGCGTGCTCGTGGCACAACCCGAGGTTCCGCAGGACGTTGAGGAGAGATCAGTGGGGGAGAACAGCGTCGCGGTCCAGGACGCGAACAGATCACACGCTGAACCGCGCTCGCCCAGGGAGCCCGTTTGCTTTTGGAGCAGGGGCACCGTTGGGTGCGGCCTTGGCACACGCCCGCCACGTGCGGCCCATCCGCGTCAGGTGTGGCGGTAAACGTGCAAGGAAGGGCTGTTTCAAAAAGGTTCAGGATTGTGTTGGGGCTGCACTGATAAATTAATTGGCCTATCAGAATACTAGATTGTCAGTTCAAAGCAAATTCATTGAGGTTTTCTTTGTAGCCAAACATCAGTTATCACAGTAAATCAGTGCTAATCTGAACTGTATTTTTTATCATTTTTGTATTGAAATTATAAATTAGTTTTAGTTTTGTAATTGTATTAGAATTAGAAGTATATTTTTTCTTGTCTTTATATGTGCACACATTAGTGTAATGGAATAAAAAACATAATTAAATCAAAACGGGAAGTCCTTTCATTTTGAGAAACATCGTCTCGGTGTTTCTGCCAGCACCCCAAACACATGCTCCGTGGTGAGCCCTCGCAGGTGTGCAGCCTGGGGAGGAACCTGGCCATGAACCTGGCCGTTCAGCCCCCCGCAGGTCAAGGTGCGCCTGCCCTCTCCATCCACAGCCTCTTCGCTGTCTCCGCCTTTCTCCTTGGCGCTGCAGGGGGTCTGCGGTGGGGCCCATGCTCGCAGCTGCCGGGATACGGGTGGGACTCAGGGGAGACAGAGCATGTGCCCAGCAGTGGATTCTGGGAACAAGTCCTCCACTCCCAGGGAAGACCGAGAGATGGGGCAACTGTAGCCAACCCAACCCACACGCACATCGACTGCCCCGGCCCTCACAGGCCCAGGTGCGTCTGCACGCGAGAGCACGCAGGCCAAGGGCTGCCGGGCGGAACGGGGGCTGGGGGGCTGGGGGCTGGGGGGCTGGGTGAAGACAGCGAAGGGACAAAGAAGCACAGATTGGCAGTTAGGGGACAGTCCGGGGAGGTCGGGTTCAGCACAGGGAACCGGGTCGACAATGCTGCGGCCATGATGGACAGAGCCAGGTGCCTGCTCGGCCTCTCAGGGATCACACTCCGAGCGTCGTATACACGTCCAGCCGCAGCGTGTGTGCCTGAAGCTAATGTGAAATAACACTGGCTGTCACCTGCAACGGGGGTTGGGGGGGTGGGGCAGGGAGACAGGTCCCCAGGAAAAGGAAAGAAACACGTGAGCACGCGAGGCTGGGGTCAGGATGCTGTCAAGGGCTGAGTTGTGTCCCCGAAAGCTCTGTGCCGGTTCTAACCCCAGTGCCTGTGAACCTGACCTTCTTCAGAAACAGGGTCTCTGCAGATGTCATCCAGGTCCTGCAAGGCCACCAGGGTGAAGTCATAGGACCGGTGTCCACACAGAGAAGACACATGTGCAGGGAAGGCCACGTGAAGACAGGCACCTGTGAGAAGCCAGGTGAGGTCAGAGGCAGCGGTCAGCAGGACAGGCCCACGAAGCAGCCCCAGGACGGCTGGCACCCACCAGGTGCTGGGAGAGGCAGGGAAGGGTCCTCGCCCACAGGTGGCAGAGGGAGCACAACCCTGCAGACACCTTAACCTTGGCCCCCGCCTTGGCCCCCAAAGCTGTGAGAATAAAGTTTTGCCGTCTTCAGTCCCTCAGTGTGTGGTGCTGCGTCGTGGCAGCCAATACAGCGCTCACTCGCTTGGTGGTGGTTTTGGACTTTTAAACTCTCGTTCAAGGGCACCACCCGAAACTCCTGGTATTTGAAAATATCCTGCAAACACGAAATAATAGAGAACAGCTGCCCAGACGCTCTCATTTCCCCCAGACGCCTGCGTTCCCCCTAATCACTGTTTACACCCTCACCAGACCCTGCTGGCTCCGTCCTTCCCCGCAGCATGAAGCTGCGGAAGCCCAGGAGCGAGGGCAGAGGTGGGGAAGGTGAGGGCCAACTGGGCCCGAGCCTGCTGCCCCAAGGTCACAGCCACACCCGGGTCACTCGTCCCTGCCGAGCCCCTTCCACCAGGCAGGGGAGGCTGGGGCCTGGGGAAGCTGCCGTGAATCAGGGATCACACAGACAGATTGAGTCAAGACACAGAGATGAGACAGGCCGACAGAGAGGCAGATAAACAGAGAGAGAAATGCTATGTGGATGGATGGATGGATACCTGGATGGATGGATAGATAGATGGATGATGGATGATAGACACACAAATGAGAAAAAGATCAGGCGGTGACAAATGCCAGGCAAAAATAAATAAATGTCGTGATGGATGTGGCCCGCCAGGCGGTTGTTTCGCCTGGGCCGACCGTCGTCGCTGAGAGCGACCGGAGCCGAGGGCTTGATGAACCCTCTGCTGCAGCCGCTGAAGGGTGCGGGGTGGGGGATGGGGGGGTGGCCCTGAAAGAGCAGCGCCCACTCCCGGGGCGCAGAAGGTAAGCAGGGAGCGCGCGGCCCTCCACTGAAGATAGCAGCGTTCGGGAGCGGCACGTCCCACATCACTGCTCTGTCTGTCTGTCTGTCCCCCAGGCGCTTGCCTCCCGCATCCCAAAAAAGGCCCAAGGCTGCTGAGAAGGGGCCCAAGCACGAGACCACCCTGAGGAGGTGGGGCAGGGCTGGCACATGCAGGGATGACCTAGGAAAGGGAGAACCGAATGCAGCTGTCAAATGTGCCCCTAGTAAATGTCACGGCATCCATTTTTCACTCTAACTTGCAAATCCTCTTGGTAAATAAACATATTATAAATTAATGGCACGTGTGCACTGGCTTCCAAGCCCTGATTTAACATCAGCAGTGTCCTTAGAAGTCACCTTGCCTTCATTCTCGGGGCGTGAGCTCGCAGCACCCCTGGGCTTCTTCCCAAAGAGTGAGCTCACCCACTGACGCACCCCGCAGATTGTAAACCCAGACCTGTAACGGGGCAGCGAGCGCCACGCCGACCTTCAGCGGAAGCGAGCCGTCCCACCCGCAGCGGGTGTCCCCTGTGCACAGAGTGCTGGGGGACTTGAGGGGAAACGCTGGCCTTAGCAGGTGACATGGTCCATGGCGAGGGTGCTGGCCCGGCCTGGCGCCCTCCATGACCATCCCCGAGTCTCCAGGGGCCCCAGAAGCCCAGAGGGCCTACCCGTGGCATGTTCAGGCCCCAGCCCGTCACGGGAGTGAGCAGGCGGCCGGGGCCCCCAAGGACACAGACAGGTCACTATTCCTGACACAGTTCCTCGTGCTCAGAGCTGTGGATCACCCCCCACCCCCCGCCCCCTGTCCGCCACGTCCTTCCTGGGGCACCTTCTCCCCTGCCACCTGCTGTCGCCCCCGGGAGCCAGAGCTCTGCCCCACCTCAGCCCCTTCTCCACCCTTCCTGCCCCTGCAGCAGCCTCCTCTCACCCCGATCCCAGTGCCCTCCAGGTGGGCTGCACCCACAAGCTCAGGGTCACCCCGCCACCCGTCGCCTTCCCTCTTCCTCAGGTCCTTCTCCTCCTCCCTGGTCTCTTCAGGGAGCCCCCACACACACACAGCTGTCCCCTTGATGTCACCACAGACCCTCCAGTCTCCATCCCAGGGTCTCATTTCAACGCCTTCCTCACACCTGCACCTGCCCCCCCCGCAGAGGTGGATCTGTCCTAAGAGAACTGCCCCTCCAGCATCTGCCCCAGACCCTCTGGGGGAGACAGGGGTGGAGGGTTGAGAAAGGGTGAGGACAAAGAGGGGAGTGAAGGGCGGGCAGGAGTGGAGGGGGAGAGGGAGTAAGAGAGAGAAGGGAGGGAGATGGGAATCCCACCGACCAGGTGGGAAGGGTGGGGGTGCTTGGGGAAGAGCACAGGGGTGGGGAGCAGCAGGGGAAGGGAGGGGAGAGCGGGTGGGAAGTGTGTGGAAAACGGAAGTGGGCGTGTCCGCTTCAGAGCCACCCTCCTGGAGGGTCACCACGGGCCTGAGGATGGAGGAACCGGGTTCTCTCCCAGTGCAGCTACAGAACACGGTGGCTGGAAGGGCACCTGGGCCCTGAGGGACCCCCAAAGCCAGACTCTCTGAGCAGCAGGGCCACCTGGGAGAGGCCACCCACCGAGGAAGGGGCCGTAAAGGGACGCTGACTGGTGTGGTGGGCGTGGTCCTCAGGGAGGAGCCTTGGTGGGGGGGAGATGCAGCCACCCGGGCACAGCAGGCCCCTGCTCCCCACAGCCTTCAGAGCCTCCCCGTGGGGTGCTGGCCCGAGGGGCCAGGCTATAGGCAGAGAGAAGGAAGCTGAGTCCTGTCATGTGCGTGGTGTCCTCACACCACCTCCTCAAAACCCCCTCCTGCACCCCAGCGCCGGGCCCAGGGCTGAGACAGAGCCGCCAGGGCAGCAGGATCAGAAACCTGCCACCATGGTCACCTGTCCGATATCCAGGGCTCAAAACCCAACCAGGCGGGCCAGGAAAGGAGGAGCACCGTGGGGTCAGGAGGCTGGAAACACCCACCGGTCCTCATGCCTGTTGTCTCCCGAAAATAAAGGGGCAGGGAGCGACTGTCCGGCTGCGGCGCCCACCCAGGCCGCCGAGGGTGTGGGGGCCACTTCTCACAGCCACCAGACTCCACGCTTATCTTTGCGGCACCGGGTCGCATCTCCACCCGAAACTCCCTGTGAACAGAGTCCGGCTCATCTGTGTTTTCTCCACAACGTTCCAGCCCCTGCGCGCAGTAGGAGCCTTTCAGCCCCTGCACACAGTAGGCGCTCAAAGGCCTGTGGGGTTGAACTGAAGTGCACAGGACTGAGCGGAAGCCTGGCCCCCACAGCCACTGTGTTGCTGCGAGACCAAGGCGTCCAGCCCCGGCCACCCTTGCTTTTCCTCAGCAAAGACTCCTTTGGGCCCGCACGGAAGGAAACCCACCCACAGGGAGCCACCACCGGCCCTCCCACCGCCCGGGGGGGCTCCGTGGGCCAGGGCAACGTGGTTGGGGGCCACCTCCACGGAACGGTATCTCTAACTATGTCTGCGAGTCGCTGAGGGAGAAAAGGAAGCACCGCTGGAGGCCGGCAGACTGCCTGGAGGTGGGGGCTGCCCAGGCAGCCTCTTAAAATTTTCCCAGCACGGCTGCCACATGAAGGATTCCGTGGACAGACATTAAATCTGTCTCTCCTCAATAGAGCCTTATGCTTGTTCTACCAAATCCTTTTTTTTTTTTTTTTTTTTTTTTTTTTTTTA